>QTSX02002387.1:0-106691 GCA_014839935.2 Entomophthora muscae
CTACCTGCTGTAGTTGCTTGAAGGAATAAGTGCTGAATGCATTGAGCTGTTGTAAAAGTTGTTCAAAGTTGGTGAGATAAGCGTTCAGGGTGGAATCTACTTGGGCTTGCCAGGGTTGTTCCAACTGGTGAAACTCATGTAGACGCTCTCTGACATATTTGGGGATGGACTGGCACATTTGCTCAATGGAATTAACCAAACAGGTCTGGGAGGTGACAGAGTTGTGCTAATTGTCTGATACCAAGAAAACAGGGAGTGAATCCACTGTTGATAGGAAGCAATTTGATCCCAGTGATGAGTGACAGCTGCCTGTAGAGATGAAATCTCCTGAACGTGGAGCCCTAACACCATTTGATGGTGGGCTAAGGCAGGCTGCACAAAGGATGGCAGTAGATGCTCAGCAAAGCCAGCCAATGAGAGAAGATGCTGTGGAAATTGAGGAGCCACAATCAATTTGTAGTATTCAGCACAACTGAACTGCAACTGGAGGCAAGGGATGGCTCCTTCACGGGCTATCCCAAGGGCTACCGCCATGACTTGGTCTAATTCAGGGGTACCCATGGGGTAAGCAACTAGGCAGGGACCATTCCTGAGATTCAGTACAGTGGAGACAATAGGTGGGTCTGCAATGTCTTCCTCAATAGGAGGGCTGGCAATTTCAGGTGAATTTGGCTCTTGTATAGGCAGAGGCAAAGGACCTGAAAATTTAGATGCAAAAGGGATAACCAAGGGGCTTACAGCCCCTGTAGTGAGCACCATTTTTGTTGTGTTCTGAGGTGCGGCACAGACACACAATGGGGAATTCTAACCTTAGGATTGAATTTGTACTAAGTCTCAGTTAGATGGCAGGAAAGGCTATGTAATTACCTTGTGGCCCTGGATGAATAATCTCTACTAGTTGTGGCTAGAGAGAGGCGCCAAAGTGCTGGAAGACACAAATACAAAAATGTGAATAGAACTTAATTTTATTGGTGAATAAGAAAAAGAATATATAGTGGTTGATGGTACCACAAAACACTACCGGGACGGTAGGATCACTTGCCACAAGCATGAGTGGGGTAAGTGAGTTGCGCAGAGTCAAGAAACCAAGCAATTGTATTTCCCAATTCAGCCATGGACTCATTTCAAGAGGCAAAAGCAAAAGAGAGAGATTTGTCCTCAAAATGGCCTACCAAAGGCAAAATCAAAACATGGTGAATAGCGCTATTCACAACAGCAACCAAAACAATGGCCAATCCAACCACACTCACTTTAGAGTCACCAGCACCCAGGGCAACCAGGATTAGAGAAAAGCCCAGGAGAGCAATAAGCAAGCCAAGATCTCCCCAACAACCATCATCTTTGCCAAATTATGAGTATCAACATAAAGATGTAGATCAGTGCTCTATGATCCAGGTCCCTTAAGGAGATCCATCACTATACACTATTGCCAGACACCCCAATAAATTGATGTCTTAACCTTCCCACTTTCAAATTTACACAAGATCAGCACTCTTGGACTCAGGCGCAGATCATATCCTTGTTAATAGAAGCTCTGTGGACAAGTTCAAGCTAGCCACTGATCCCTTGAGGATTAAAACATGGTTTTAGATGATGAGCATTACGTTGTTGTTACCAGGGAGACTTCCCCCTTCTCTATCATGCTAGAGAATCTCCACTCCAGCATACAAGGACCCTCATTGACTATCCTTGATTTGATTTGGTACTAGGTTTGGATTGGTTGAAGAAAAAAAAATCCCTAAATTGACTGTGCCACCTTGGGTTTAACCATCAAGCGGGAAGATATCAACCACCAAATCTACCCTGATATTGTAAACCAACTTTTAAGGCGCTATGTATTCAAGCACATAAAGGAGACAAGAAGAGAAGAAAAACCTAAAGGCAATTGACTGGGTCCCCTGTCAATATAAAGTTGTGAGATGCAAAGACACTATCATGCCAAAAGACACAGAGATAGCTTCCTGACATCCCAAAATCTTTGAAGAGGCTCTACCAGGGCTCTCCCCTGAAAAGCACATACAAAACTCTATACAACTCCAAGGAGCAGTACCCAAAGCATTTCCTATATATCAGCTCACCCCAAACAAGGACAATGTTTTATGCCTACCTTAAGGAGGCCATAGAAAAGAGCCTCATCAAAATGTCACAATCTCCCTTTAGGGCTACTGTATTCTTTGTGGCAAAGAAGAATGGTGTCATGTTTGGCTCTTGGGGACGTCATCCAAGAGGAAATGACGGAAACCTTTGCTACAAAAGGGTTGAGGTTCAAGGCTAGCCTGGGGTTAGACTTCAGGGCAAAATTAAGGGGGCATACCTTAATTTCCTGGATCAAGTAAAGAGAGTTTCATTTTGAAGAAAAGAAAAGAAAAAGTCTTGAAGATGATAAAAACCAACACAAATGTGGATAAACTTGAATTTATTTAGGGACAAGATTCTACTTAAATAGTAGACTGAGAGCGTAGATTGCTCAATAGGTAGAAAGTGTGGATGATGGGGTTGACTGGGATAAACTTGTACCAGGGTCATAATAGTGCAGGTAGCACAATCTGGAATGGGTGAATATTGATGTTGACCCATTTGTAAAAAGAGGAAAACTATTGAATTTGAAGGCAAATCTAACCAAGCCATTGTAAAAATTGCAATTTGTAGGCCATATTAAAATAGCATTGATAGCACAATTTAAAACAGATTGGTCCCTGAGACTAGTCACGGACTACAAGGCCCTGAACAAGCCCACTATAAGAAACCACTATCTATTGCCACTCATTGATAATCTTTTTAATGAGCTAAGTGGCTCAAATGTTTTCTCCAAGATTGACTTGACAGCTGGATACAACCAGATCCAAATCAAAGAGAAAGATATCCCCATAACCGCTTTTGAGACTAAGTATGGATCATATGAGTGTATTGTTCTTAATTTTGGAGTGACCAACACATCATCAACCCTTGTCACATTCATGAGCAAGGTGTTTGCGCCTCAAATTGGGAAATACACACTTTTGTACCTTGACAACATTATTTTTTACAGCCTGGCAGTAGAACAACATCATAAGGACCTGGAAGCAGTGCTTGTCACCCTGGCATAACACAAACTTCTAGCCAAGATTCCAAAATGTCAATTCTACAGCACACAGTTACCCTTTATGGGGCATATAGTGTCCAAGGATGGCATCAAACCTGATGAGAAAAAGATTCAAGCCATCTGCAAGATGCCACTGCTCAAGGACAAAGCCAAACTCCACACATTCCTTGGGATAATCACCTATGCCCAATGGTTCATATCAGACCGCAGCGTTCTGACAGCACCCATGTCATCAATAACAGACGTCAAGTCTAAATTTATTTGGACTCCACAGTGTGACCTTTGTTTCCGCTGTCTGAAGGAAAAGCTGATGTCTGCCCCTATTCTTCAATACCCAAAGCAAGACAAAGACTACTAAATGGAGACCAATGCTTTGGATGCCTCCATTGGAGGGTTGTTACAAATCAAAACAGATAAGGGCAACTTCTTACCTGTAGAGTATGAATCACACTGTCAGGAATATTCCTGACATAAATCAAATTATTAATGAGGAGAAGTGTTGGAAAAGAAATAAAAATATTCCGGTCAAAGAGGCAAATTTTAATAAGGACTTTCCCCCTTTAATTGGGGGAAATAGAAACCAAACAAAAGGCGTAACGGAATTTAAAGGTCGCTGGAATAATTTAACATCCAAGCAGGCACCTGCCACGCCCGCCAGCACCCTCTGCCAGCCTTCCCACGTCCAGCCAGCTGCCAGCAGGCCTCCTGCTAACCCCCTGCTTGCCCACCAAACCCCCACTGCCCAGCCAGCCACCCGCAAGCCCCTCACCAGCCACCCACTTGCCCAGCCTGGCACCAGTGGGCCCGCCGCCAGCCCCCAGGCCACCCGCTTGCTCCCTGGATACTAGTTGGCTGCCAGCCACCCACCTGGGTCCCAGATCCCATCCCTTAGCCAATCAGAAGCCACCATAATCAATAGCCAATCAAAAAGTACCTGATTGCAGGAAATAATATAGTGAATAATTTCTACCCTGCAGAAGAAAGGAAAAACCAAAATTCAAATTCTAAAACCTATTCTGACCTTTCAGAAGATAGGACAAATCAGGTTTCAAAAGTTAAAAATAATTTGACTTCAAACCAATGGGATTCAGAGGACCACACCATATGCTTGAGCCCAGACCCCAGCCAAACTGAACCTTCCAACACAAAAATATATTTGGAAAGTCCCATGAGCCATCCCCATCACCTGACTTCACACCCAGGGAACATCATTGGCTCCAGGCAGGAATGGCCAAACCCCCAACAGACTGCCAAGGAACAAGAATTTGGCCACCTCCTCAAATCCCAATTTCCAATCACCTTGTCCAAACTTCTGGGTTCTCCAATCCCTTGCTTTCACTCCCACTTGCAAAATTTTGCAAGTGGGGAGCACTATAAATAAAGGATCCCTCCTCAGCAATAGCTTGTGCTATTATCAAGCTTAATACCCTCAATAAAGTGAAATTCTACTTAACAACTTAAGTCAACTTTAATAGTTAGCCCCAGCCAACCTCCCTCCAATCCAAGGAAGATGAACCATCTCATCTTCACAGCTGTGCTCACAGCTTGCCTTGGGATTGGAGGCTACCAACAGGGATCAGAGTTCTTTGGGCCCTCTCCAGAAGGGCTAGGCCATGACCCTCATTATGACCCTGGCCAACTCAACTCCTCCCATACTGGACCCTGGCCTCCCCTGGTGTCCCCGCATTCTACGCTCTCCATTGCAGTGTACACCTCCATGTACTACGTATTGACCTACTTTGCTGGGAGCTTCAGAAGATACAATGTCCACGCTAAGGTCTTCTGCTGGTTGATGATCATATACCCAATCATCACCGCCCTGACTGAATTCCAATTTTCCAACCTACTACCATACCTGCTGCAAGTGGTACCCACAGTTTTGGGGTATTACACACACAAGTGACAGATGGTAAATGCCGCTACCCTATCCATGATAAAAAACTCCTGACCATTGTACACTGCCTAGTAAAATGGCGCTATTACCTCAAGAGACAGGAAGATTTTACAGCTCTAATAGACCAAAAGTCACTTATCTATTTCAAGACACAGGCAAACCTCTCTCACAGGCAAGCACAATGAATGATGCTCCTTGAAAGATTCAGAATGAACATCCAGTACAAGGTTGGACCATAATTAGTTACCGCTGATGCCCTATCACAACTTTATGTGCAAGCCTTAAGAGAAAAGAACAGGTTGGACCCTGATTGGTTGCTCCTGTTATTACAAACCAAGGACAAAGGCTTTCCCCCAAGGATACTGTGGATATAATGTGTGATACTTTCATCAAGAACAAACACTTGCTCACCAATGTATACAGGATTTTTCACTGTAAGATGTCAGATGAAATAACTATCCCCTATGTGCTACACATCAAAGAGTGGGCACAATATTACGTGACCACAGAGATATTGGCCACACCAAGGTTAGGAACCTATACAAGTTCTTGAAGCATAAATCATGGCAGGCTACCTTAACCAGAGACATCCATGACATACTTGAACAGCATGAAGTTGGTAAGGAGTTTTTCAACAGCAATACACCCCCAAGTCAGTACTACCCATCTGAACACAGTTGCTTTTCAAGGTATGGGCACTATACATTGTAGGTCCCATGCCAGAAAAGGGTAACAATAAGAGGTATATAATTGCCGCTATCAACTTTATCACACAGTGACCAGTAGCACAGGCTGTCAAAGCCCACACTGATAATAAGGTGGGTAGATTCATAGGCAAGGAAATCATCAGCAAGCTTGGAAAGCCAGTATTGCTGGTTACAGATGGAGGCAAAGGAGTGACCTCTGAAGATACTAACGTGTACCTCCCCAAACAGGGCATGAAGCATACAGAGATCACTCCTTATCACCCACAAGCTAACAACAGAGTCAAACAATTAAATGGCAGCCTAGTACAAGCCCTTGTCAAACTCACTGCTGGGAGACCTGAGAGTTGGCCCAAACAGCTAAAGTGCCCCCCTTGTGTGCCATACCCAAGTGAACAGATCCACCAGAAAGAGTTCTATTGAACTAGTGTATGGCACACAGCCAAATATTGTTTAAGTCCCTTTCAGGGCCAAAACTGGAGATATCCTGCAAAGTTTCTCCTAGATAAGACCCCCAAGTACTTTGCACTAACAATGACCAAGCAGGAATAGAGGAAAAATGTTTATAAGACATGTTAGTCCCTCTAAAGGGCAGACACAAAGCCAATGACAAAGTCTGGGCGATGAACACTGACAGGAGTAAAATGTAACCCAAAAAGTTAGGCCCCATCATTTTTCTAAAAAAATAACAACAATACTTACCTGGTACAAGGCTTGGCAAAAGTGACAAGAAAAAGTCCTGCATCATGAAAGACTCCACCCAAGCAAGCCTGTCAAAACAATGAAAGACTGTCATCCCTGCAACCAAGCAAAAACTGGTAAAGCGCAGCGCCCATGACAACCTTCCAGCAGACCTCCCCACAGAGGAGGCCAACCTGCAGCTGGGAGAGGGAGGGTGTCAAAACTATGGGGTCAGCCTCCAGCAAGGTTCCACACAAGAGGATCTGTGACCCAAAAACTGACTTTTTCATGACCTGTAGCCAAATGCGGAAGTCAACTCAAATCACTAAATCCAGCAACAAGAACCAGTGACAATCTCAGCTGGGTGGATGCTCAATTTGGCACTTTGCTCATGATAAGGATCACATTGCCCCAATCTAACTGGTTGATCATCACAATCTTGTTCCCTTTATAATGATTCACCTCGGCTATATAATACACATATCCCAATAAAGATAATTTTCTAGCTTTTGATTGTTTTTCCTGTGTAACTCTTCTAATACAGCACAGCTACAATATTATTGCTTACCATGTAGCACCATTGTTCAATATCTGATAAAGGTACCATTATCTTAATTTCTCCCTAGAAAGCTGTATAATATACTTCTTGGAGGCATATACGCGATACTGACGTTAACGAACTATGGGGTTAGGGTCCTTTCTACTTGGCACCCCAGTTTTCGGTAGCAACTGATGCCGGCAGAAGATACCCAAGTATGAAGGAAAGAATCAGACCTCTGTCCAGGTTTGCTGGGTTATTCTAGGCCTAGATGTTATGGGCGGCCTCGGTTGAATTGTTTCTCCCTCGGCGGAATCCGGGGATATGAAGGTTGGTTGGTTCAGAAAGTGCGGGTTATTTAGGAATTATGGGGTGATCTTTCAGGAGTTAATTGGATGACGTAGTGGTTGGATTGGAAAAGTTTTATTGGGTTGCAACCACTGAAGTGAGGTTGATAAGCTGCCTTGATTATGATTGGTTTAGAAGAGGTCAATGTGAATTTATTGGGAATGGCGTGGGGATCCCAAGAGGATATCACATGTGTAGGTTTCCTGGGTGGCTCAGAAGCTATCCAGTCCTTAAAGACTGAAAACAATAGGAGATATGGGCTTAAGTATCTTGAATGGTGATGTTATTTCAAAGCTAGGTTGTCGTTGGGATTAGGTTGAATTATGATTTTCTACGAGAAGTAATGGTTATGAATTTTATTAAACAGGTTATTGAAAAATAAAACTTGTGGCTTAGATTTTACAGCAAAGGATAAGATTGGACAGACGGGGGATAAGATTAGATTGTAATTTTTAATGGGTTGATTCAAAGATTGGTGTATCTTATCTCCTACAATCTAGTGTGACTTGATTAAGTAAAGGAGGCTCAAATCAAAAACCATAGTTTTGCATTCCATGATGTGACTTCAAAGCAGACAGCTTCGATTACGACACAGGCTCAGATTGGGCGTACGATAATTGGTGGAGGCAGGCCTGGGAATATGGCAACCTTAAAAGCTCTAAATAAAAATGCTTTTTAAAGCCAACCAAAGTTTGATGACACCCTGTCGAAAGGTGGCTGCTGTCCAAATGATTTCACAAATCACCTGATAAGCCAATGCAGGTTTATAATACGGAATAGTTTTCAGAGCCTCTTGCTTCAATCACTTTGAAAATGTCCGCCTGCCCTGCTGAATACAAGAAAGAACTTGCCCAAACCGCCCTTGCCATCGTCGCCAAGGGTAAGGGTATCCTTGCTGCTGATGAGTCCACTGGCACAATCGGCAAGCGTTTCGACGCCATCTCTGTTGAGAACAACGAGGCCAACCGCCGCGCTTACCGTGAGCTCCTTTTCACTGCTGGTGCCGGTAAGAGATACTTTCCTTTTTAACATGGGCTTGTTTAAAGTATTTCAATTTGATTTGTTTCTCATGTGAATTCTAGATCTCAACAAGTACATCGGTGGTGTCATTCTTTTCGAAGAGACTCTTTACCAGAAGGATGTCAACGGAAAGGCCTTCACTGCTATTCTTGAAGAGCAGGGCATCATTCCCGGTATCCAAGGTCGACAAGGGTACCGTTCACCTAGCTGGAACTGATGGTGAAACCACCACCCAGGGTCTTGATGGCCTCGCTGAGCGCTGCCAAACCTACTACAAGGCTGGAGCCCGCTTCGCCAAATGGTAACATATTCGAATTTCCTCTTCTAACCGTTCCCAGGAGAAGCGTCCTCAAGATTGGTAAAAATGAGCCCAGTGAGCTCGCTATCATGGAGAACGCCAATGTTCTTGCTCGCTATGCCTCCATCTGCCAGGCTAACCGCATAGTCCCTATCGTTGAGCCTGAAATCTTAATGGATGGTGATCACGACCTTGAGCGTGCTGTATACGTCACCGAAAAGGTTCTTGGTGCCGTTTACAAGAAGCTAAACCAACATCACGTCTATCTCGAGGGAACTCTTCTCAAGCCTAACATGGTTTGCCCTGGTGCTGATTGCCCCAAAAAGTATACCCCCGAAGACATCGGTCGTGCTACCGTCACTGTCCTCCGCCGCACTGTTCCTGCTGCTGTCCCAGGTATTACTTTCCTGTCTGGTGGTCAGTCCGAAGAGAACGCTACTCTGCATCTGGATGCCATGAACAAGGTTCCTGAACTCAAGCCCTGGGCTTTGACCTTCTCTTACGGCCGTGCCCTGCAAGCCACCGTCCTCAAAGTCTGGAAGGGTGACACCGCTAACGTCAAAGCTGCCCAGGATGCCCTTTTGGTTCGCTCCAAGGGTAACTCTGAAGCCTGCCAGGGTATCTACTCTGGCTCTGCAGCTAGTGCTAATGCCAGCGAGTCTCTGTATGTTAAGGACTACAAGTATTAACTGCTTCCCTAAAACCCCTGTGTATTAAAGCTCAGAACTTCTGAATTTAAATTGGCCTACTCACGACTTAAACATGTAACTGAAGCTTAATCCCATGGGAAGGTACGTCAAATCAAGATTTTTTTATTTTTTTAAATATTAACTTGTGCGATTTCCCCTATACATTCCCTATTCGAGACTTTTTTATGAATATTATTTTAAATCTTGAATTTTAATTGAAATATCATTATTGGTTGATAAAATCCTAGAGCATTGGCTATTAATTTGAACCTTTATATTTCTGGCTAAGATTATGGCCGAATGTATCTTATATATTATACTACAATGGCGAATTCAATTACAAGAACAGTTACCGTGTACTTAATTATAAGGCATTATGCTTTTATTACAGCTTTAGCCCCATTTAAATAAAAAGTATTCTAATCCTTCTTACCAACCCACTTTTAAAGTGTTAATTTATATTAAATTTATATTAAATTTATACTTAATCAGCGATATAGACTTTTAAAGAATATTTATTGTGTTAAGGTATAAGCAAGTTACAGTTCTAGAGTGTGTAGCAATTGATGGGTGCCTATGGATTTAAATTATACATAACTTAGCCCAAAGTATTTGAGCGGTGTCATCATAGTACTCATTTGTCTGAGCTCAATCATACACGTAGCCAGAATAGGGAAGCATGGTGTCAGCCCCTTTTTAATTAAATCTAACTGAAAGTTCAGTATTTCAAGTATACACGACACTTGTAAAATCAGCAAACTGTCAACAGCATATCTATAAATCACCCCTTTTATAAAGCAAGACACTCAAAGCTATTTTGACTTATTTTGCGTCAACAGAAAGTCATACTCATCTGTCTTATCAAAGCAGATAGTATCGATTTCCAAACCCCTTCGCTAACTGAAATACAATTGTCATCTAGAACTTAATTAGGTAGCTGATTAGATATGAGCTAGTCAGTTGACTTATCTGCCACCTGCATCAACTACAGGTCTCCGCCCGGATTTGATTTTCCACAAAGGAGTTCTAAAACGTGATCCCTACCTGACCAAGAAAACCACTTTTAAGCATTACTCTAGTCTTCAAAAAGCTTATACTTGACTATTTTAAATCTAATAACCACTTTTCTTTAACATTATTTGAGAAGAAATGGATCTATCCTTAAACCATTTCTCTGCCTTGGCCGATACAACAACGATCGATTATACTAGATCTATAACTTAGATCATAGCTGGCTGCCGGTAGAATCTTGCTGGACGATACTCATTTATTAAACCCCAGGTAAGCCAGTGAAACTTCAAGTACAACTTACACCATCCAAAACATCTTGCATGAATAGTACAGCAGTTTCACAACCTGTTGAGGTAAATGAAAATTGTTCAGCCACACCACAGATTTCACCTGGAACCAGTTGAAGGTCAATCTACTCAATAAAACTTCCATCTATCTAGGTCCGGATTACAGAAATAGTTAATCACACAACAGAATTAAAGCCAAATACAGAGTCCCAGAAATGAGGCCATAAATAAACATACTCCATATTCAAAACAAACACAGACCAGTCACATTATAAAGCAATCTATATCAATTGGGATAGCAATCATGGAACAAGGATGATCCAAACAGAGAACAAGTTTGGTCCAGTCTAAAAGTGATCTTTTCAAACACAAAACAGCTCACTTTTTGACAAACTTGATTGTTTTTGGGACACAGAATAGAAATAATGGCTTTCAAGAGTGAACCCACCAAAACCTATTCAGGGAACTCAGCATTACTTTCAATGGACGTGCTTCTAAATCTGGCCATCCATGCCTGATAGAATGTCTCAAATCAGGGCACACACTTTAATAAAATTGATACTCTGGAAACACTTTGCTTCTCTGCTCTTGATAGAATCTTTATTGCTTCTTTGTCTAAGATGGTTTATACTAGCGCAAGAACTCTGATATTGTTGAGGAGCTGTTGAGATAAACATAAAATCTCAGTCTAAAAACGTATACACCCAGTCTAAAAACAAAATCAAAATTTAAGGAATTTATATTAAATTACAATAGATTTGGATCCACTTTGATTTCTATTTTTAGACTGAGTTGTATTTGTTTTTTGACTGATATTTTTTGTTTATCTTGACAGGTTGGAAAACTACTGTATTGCTGAGGAGCTGTTGTAGTTAAACAGCCAGCTGTACTGTTCAAGCGGAAACAACCAGGGTAAAGTAAACAAGCTGTGAGTTGCTTGAGCAACATCAGGCCAAGTTGGAAGGAAGGTTTCAACATTCTGGACCCTCTAGCAGTAGAGCTGAAGGTGATAGTTGTGATGAAAAATCACTGGATAATATGAAGCCATTTCTAAATGATGGGGAATTACCACCCAAATCCACATAGAATTGATGATTAACCACCAACGCGGCTTCAAGTATTTTTTTGTGAAATTTCCAATTGTAACTCCAGGATTAAGTAGAACAATCAGTCCTAATCAAAGTAAACCAAGATAAATGACCTGGGAAAGCATCAATGCATCTTCAGTATAGAATTTTGGGCATTGAGAAGTGACACAATTTTTCATTTTTCCAGAATGGGAGGAGAAGTTACAAAATCAGCTGGCATGAAATTAACATTTTGCGGCGCCGACAACAAAATCCAGATGCTGGGCCCCATCTTCCTGAAATGATTCTGTTCAGAATCAGATTGTATGGGATATACCGCAACAACCCAAGCACAGGATGCATTTTTAAAATTTAAAATTAGAACTTGGGATAATTGATTTTTATTGAGTAAATTTAGGAGGACTCAACTCTTAGAGTTGAAACAGGGAAAATTATTCAACATATATCAGAAAAATTGACTAAGCAATACCACCTGAGTCTTGATCTCCTATTCCTTCTGCATTTTTAAGTAAGTATCTAGTCCAGGTTGCAAAGAACTCTTGCGTGACCAGTTTCTGACGACCATGCTGATTAATAAGCTTATATTGGGTGACCCTCATATTACGTCAATTTATCAACGTCAGTATGCAAGGGGAAGCTGGTTTCATCTGGCAGACTGGAGCAGCTGTGACCCATTTTTGATTGACTGTTTGTTTTAAATTCATTAACTTGGTCAATTTTGATACAGGTTTTCCAGTCTTCCGTGCCTTCTTACTTGGACGGACAATACCTGGCATTATGGAACCTACCGTGACAGTAGTTACAATCAAAGCCACAAGAATCATCTGCAAAGAAAAATGCAAGCAGTAGCTAAAATCAGAACCCAAGTAGAGCACAGGCCAAGGTATAGCAAAGGGGTGGGCAGCCGCTCTCACAGCAACACTGGCAAAGTTATCAAATATAGGAGTCAAAAGAACCAAGTATTCAAGCACTCCAAGGAAACCTTTCTTTAGCAATCCGGGTGAGTAAGATATCTAGAAACCTGTTTCTAGAGGGGAATGGGAAAGTTTTAAGGGAGTTTAGGATGGGGAGGTCAGGCTTTTACAACATCTGATTGGTCAATTTGAACATTTTTAGCGGCTGGAGGGCATGCATTTGAATCAGATTTGATGCCGTCAGGATTTGAAGAGCTTCAGCAACCAGCAGGTTGAGCGCTACCTCTTTTAAACAATGTATACCACATGATTCTCTCACTGTAAATTCAGAACCTGAAAATAAAAATGCGGGATTGTCAAATCCTTGGTCTAAATTTTGAATCACTTTTGCGGGATAGCCTTTTTTAATTAAATTGAATTCTTTGTATTGTTATTTGGATTTTTAAAAATGCAGGAAATCATAGACACTTTGCAAATTTCAAGTCAAACTGCATATTTCCAATGGACAAAATGAAGTAACTGGAATCAATTTTGAAGTGTTCAAATCCATCAATCATTTTCATTAAGTTTACTATGTTTTTTGGAATTGTGGGATTGTCAAATCCAAGAACCAAATTTCAAATCACTTTTGAATGCCACTAGTGTCATGAAATTGGCCTTTCTAGTCCTTCTGGGTACCTCTTTGTAGGCTGCTTGCTTTGAAAAGAATAGGAAAGGCTGGATTCACAATAGCTTATCACTGATAAGATGACCTTAAGTCTTTACTTATCCAATGGAGGTAACAACTAAGAGTAGTCAAATATATCAAGCAAGTAAGTGTAAAGTAAAAGTAAAAGTCTTGTTTATTTGAAAAGATAAAGATAGTTATATAGTCCATTCAGTGCTAATGACTCAGACTAATGTCTAGTACCAATTAGCACTGTGGAACTGGAGGGGATTTGGGGCTAAGGAAAGGGGTTCAATGTATTAGGCTCAAGCATCTTCTCAGTTGAGCCACATGTTGCAATGGCTATGGTTAGATGCATCATCATCAAAGTGCCATACTTTACATCCGAATCCTTGTGAAGAAATAATGTATAATCTAAACTATCTATGCTGAATAGCTATCCTTCTGATAGGCTAATCAACATCAATAGAGTAAATATTACAACAACTAGTAAACTCAGATATTAATTGTGGGAACTGGAATCCAAATTGAATGTACAGTAAGAAACTAGAACAAATCAACCCAAATCAAGAAGCTCCACTCTGGATAAAATCAAATGAAAAATTCAATCTCAACAACCATGTTTAGACATGAAATTAAGTGAAATGTAAAATTGTCTAAACTGGAAATGATGCAATATTCTACACTCTAAATCACTATTATAGCAACCACAAAACCATATAATGATTAATGAGCTATCCTCCTGATGACACAGAATTTTTTTAAAAGTTTTTGGCCCCTGGTATAGCCAAGGGGCCAACAAAACTTAATTTCAATAAAGAAGGAGAGATGGGAAAGATAAACCA
The DNA here is from genome assembly GCA_014839935.2 of Entomophthora muscae. NCBI lineage: Eukaryota > Fungi > Entomophthoromycota > Entomophthoromycetes > Entomophthorales > Entomophthoraceae > Entomophthora > Entomophthora muscae. The sequence continues at coordinate 14,067 of QTSX02002387.1, forward strand.
TAAGTTTACTACACTATGTATTCATGTTTTGTATCAAGGATACTTGATTACGGTAGGTTTCAGAAAATACTAATAATAAAATAGAAAATAAATTAAAATATATTTTTCTATTTTATTATTAGTATTTTCTGAAATCTACTGTAATAAAGCATCTAAATTTTAGTCATCCTAAAATGAAATAGGGTGATTTTTGAGAATGCTTATGATTTCTAAAAGAATTAGCACAAATCCACTCTATATCCTTTGGCATCCTTTTTGAGACACCCATAAATTATATTTATTTCAAATTCACCTCATTTTTGATTTGAAATTTGGTTCTTGGATTTGACAATCCCGCAATTTCAGATTTTTTTAATTTTTACATGATGTCTATGATTTGTTTGACATACAAGAAATCTCAAATTGTACATTAGAATCCCACATTTCTGATTCATGTATCCTGCATTTGTTTGCTGTGTTTTGTCTTTTGTTAGTTGAGTTATCTGCTCAAGGGATTTGAAATCTGCCAATTTAAATAAACCAGAAAAATTCAAATTAAATGGTTGATTTTATTAAATATTTTATTTTTCACTCAGCTGAGTTGTCTGCAAAAGTGATTCAAAATTTGGACCAAGGATTTGACATTCTTGCATTTTCACGCTCAAGTTCTGAATTTACAGTATTGAATATTTTATTTTTCTCTCAGCTGAGTTGCCCGCAAATGTGATTCAAAATTTGGACAAGGATTTGACAATCCCGCATTTTACATTTAGGTTCTGAATTTACAGTACCATAGTCAATTGGCGCAAAGCAGGGCAGGCCTAGGTTTTCAAGGGCTATCTGAGCAACTCCAGCCTTGAACCATTTTTTGACAATAACAATATTCAACTTGCTTAACATTTTCAAGGGTTTGACTGAGGAGCTACATTGGTTTTTTATCTTCTGAGGTTGCACTATACCTTTTGTCTGGCATTCTAACGTAACTGGAGCAATATCAGGAGCAAATCCAAGCTTAGGCTACTGATCAAGGGAGCACAACTGGTATAGTCCCCATTTATAACCAACTTAAGCTTCAAGAAGGGTGAGTTGTATGTTTTCTCAGGTGCAGCACTGGGTTGGTTTTCCAACAGCCAGTATGTGGATCTCTAAGACCAGGCCCAACCTTAGCATGTGCCTTATGTAGAAAACTGGATTACTGTGACCCTCTCTAACTCAATCCAATCATTGTTCATCAATTTAGGATAATAAGAGCAAGCACTGCCTAATTCAGGTACCAGCATGACAAGTGCGCGCCCAAGCAACGGGTGATAACCAATGTAATCATTGAGGAGATAATAAGCCCCAACCAAAGAGACAGGGCATTTTCAAAAATTACCACCCACCTATCATCCACCAAGGCAGTAGCCAGACAAGAATTTCAGGCTCTCACAACAGGAGGCAGCACAAAGCTTACCAAGAAGGCAAAGCAGCATCCAGATTCCTAGCTCAAGGATGTATCACATTATACATGACCTCCTCTAATAGGACTCATACCTTCAAATAACCAAGGTCAGACGCCTACTTGGGCTCCACAGCTTCTTTGTTGCCTCCTGCACTACACAGCTCTGGATGTATGAGCTTGTTGTTAGTGTTCTGGTTCTGATTAAATTTGTGGGTGAAAAGTGGAATGATGACTCTGATTTGCCACATAACCTAGTAACTAGTGCTACAATTACCTGCTTCCTGTCCAGTATATTAGACAATGTCTTTTTTATATCCTATTATAAAATGTCATTACATGTCCAGAATTACAGGACCTTGGAGGAAAACACTCCCAACAGTAAAAGGAAGGAGAAGCAAGGCACTTTCATTGATGCATTCCTGGCAGCTTCCCCAAAAGAGATAGTATTTTACTGAACCTCATCCGGTTACACCAATGGGTACACAAACAGAAGAGTTATTTTGGATTTGCTCAATATCTAGAGCTCAGCCAGTTTCAAATACCAAATATTCCTGAGCCGTCAGATGAAATGAATTGTTAGGCATTGGGGAATATTTGAGCAGGCAGCCACAACGTCTCAATATTCCCTGCCAGCCATGCCAATGTGTACTTGGGGAATGTGTTGTTCTACAACATTACAGACAAGATCCAAGATTGCAGCTCTAAGATGTTCAGTCAGGTGCTTCTTGGAGCCCACAACCACATTGGACCTTTCCTGTGTCAGAAGGTTACTGAAATGATTACCAAGCTGGCCCTGAACACCCACAGCAGTAGCCAACTATCAAAAAATCTACTGCTGACCTCTTGTGAGTCCCCAGTGTACCAGCTAACCCTCTCAGCTCACCAAAGCCCAACCCGCACCAAGCCAGTACTGCCCCTACCACACAGCCCAGCCAGCTTATCAACTAGTGTGAGAGAGGGGAGCTAAACTAACTAAGCTTGGCTCTCATCCTGGGGAAAAGATCCATCATGATGTCACCCAGTGCAACACTGGGATGGCTGCTTAGTGAGGGGTTCATAAGGAAAATGTGGGGGTACTGTAGGAATATAGGTGTTAAAAGTCATAAGAAACATTATTGATAACAGCCAGGGGGTGCAATTGAGAGAAAATGCTGGTTGCTGTGGGAAGAACTTGGCAATAGGGGGCCACTGAAAAGTTCATGAGAGGGAACAGTTTCACTGGTGTAGACAAATATATGGCCATCTCCTGGACAAGAGAGAAGTCTTTGTTGTCTGAGGCAAGGTTAACAAGGAGGGAACTGTCAGATGCCAAAACACCATGAGCTCTAATTAGAAGATTGCTCATGACATAAATAAGATGGGAGGAGTCTTCTCTGATAGAGACAACTGAGACAGTTAAAATCTGCCATGCATTGGGAAAGGCATTTTGCAGAACAAGAAAGACTGGGAACACAGCAAAAATCACAAATTTGAAAAGGAGCAGGATTGTTTCCAATTTTTTTTAGATTGATTTGAAGACTTCTGGGTGGTTGCAACAAGCTAACAAATTAATCAAGGGAACACTTGGGGCGCCACAGGGTATAAGTGATTATCTGGATGTTGTAACTGTGCTGTATTAGCAGAGTTACACGGGAAAATGATTGAAAGCTAGATAATTATTGTTATTGAGATATGGGAATTATATAGTTTGGGTGAATCATTATAGGAGAAAAAAGATTAAGATAGTTGATCAGCTGTATTAAACAGGGGCAATGTGATCCTTTTAATGATTAAAGCGTCAAATTGAGCTGTCCACCAAGATGGGGTTGTCACAGGTTCTTGTTGCTAGATTTATTAATTCAATTCAACTTCCATATTTGGCTACAGATCATGGGAAAGTTGGATTGGGGGTCACATAATCTCTTGTGTGAAACCTTGCCAGGGGTTGACCCAGTTAAATTGACATAGAGCAGGAGTGGAAGTTCAGGGGAAAGGAAATAATTCAGGGGCCTTTTAACAGCAAGAAGACTATGATTAAAACCGGTTTTTACTTTAATTTTAAGCAAAAACAACTCAAAGTAATAGTTTCCATTGATTTGATTAAGAAATTTAGTTTCAAACCTTTTCTGATGAGTGTAAAGTAAATATTAGAGTTTGAAAGCAAACCAAAAAGTGTATAAAGGTAGGTTAAAGTAGTTAACTCTAACATTAATACTAGATAATATCCTGAAGATACCTGGAAGCAAGGGGAAGGGCCAAGAGGTAAATAAACTAAGGCTTTTACTACTAATTATTTTTAGATTGACTGTAGGCTTCTAAGAAAACTTAAGAGCTTTTTAAGAAAATGATGAGGAGCAACTTTTGGGAAAGCTTCAAATATGGATTTAGAGAAGAAAGAAGTATATTTTATTAGATAATACTTTAGACTTGTATAGCTTGTGCTGTGGCAGGGACTTAAGTTGGATCAAAGATAGGAGAGGTCATGTTTGAGTTGGATTCAGATTGCTGGATCTTGGAAAAGTCATGTGATATTGGTTTTTTGCCATTTTCAGAATGCTGAACTGAATATTGGATTGGTACCAAACTAGGTGATGACTGGATGTTATGTGTGTTGGCAACAGCCAAAATATCAGTACATCCAGCTCCTTGACAAAAAATTAAAATTTTTATTAAGAATAGACAAGTAGGAACTCTTAGGGGACTTGCTTATATTATAAGGGGTGGCTTTGCTGACTTTGGAGCCACCTGGAGCAGGAGAGCCTCTTGGTTGGGGGAGAATGTTTGCATCCCAGGGTCAGGGGGTTGGAGGATTTTGGATTAATTTCTTCACCTTTATCTAATTGACTAGGAATTATGGGTTGGGCAGGGGGACTCAAATACAAGTATTCAGGGCCAGGGGATCCTTTCAATGTGGCAAATCTTTATTGGCTGACACAAATTTGTTTAAAATGTGGGCAAAACCAAGCCAACAAATAATCCAAATTAATCATGGTTTCTCCCAGAGTTGGGCACAAAGTTGGAGCCAGGTGGGAGCTGTTTGAGAGAGGTACATCAAGACAAATATCTCATCAATTGTATGTGCTACAGCTCCTAGTAAACCCAGAATTTTGGGAGGATTTTTTGGTTTGTTAAGAAAAATGGCCCTGTTCAAGGCCAAGGGGGGAGTAACTTTACAACTAGTTTGTTCCATTCACTTGGCAACTATCAGCATTTAAACTTCTGAATGTAGTATCCTCTATGTTGACAATTTCCAAAAAAATATTTTTGTATTTTTATTGTATGTTTATTGATTTTTTTACTTTAAATAATTTTTTCCTAATGTTAAAAGTTAAATTTGATTTTAATTTTCAAGTTTTGAGTAAAATTTTAAAAAATAAAGCCAAAATAAAATTTGGGATTGTCAACATGGAGGATGTTACATGTAGACAGTTTAAATTCTGACTGTTACCCTCCACTCCCATTTTTTGCCAAATATACCTTGCTCCCCAAAAGATTTTCATTTAATTATATAATATTAATTGCTTTAGATTTTAGGATTTTTAATTTGAGAATACTTATTTTACATTTAATTATAGTGTTGATTGATTTTAATAATGCCATAAGCTTAATTCAGCTGATTTAATATTTATATCTATCATAAATTTAATCTTTGTTTAGTACTACAATCAAGTGAATTCAAGCAACTACAACTACAACCTAAACCAATACAGTAGTTTTAAAAGCTATGGCAACAACCAAAATTACCTCAGATTTAAACAAAATGATTTCATATTCAAGCAAAGTCCAAGTCACACAAGATTCAGGATTCAAATAATTTAAATATTTTTGGTTAAAAAATAAAAAAAACAATAAAAAAATTTCACTAGCCCATTATACAAAATTATAGCAAATATCAAGCAACATAGTTTAAACCACAAAAAAAATAAACTGACACAGCAAGTGAGATGAATGGATGCTGTTCCAGAGTATATTATAATCCAATCAGGATTCATAAGACACTAAAAAAAGGACTAAAATGAAACAAAATTTGAGCAATCTAGAAGCAAGATTCCACAAACATAAAACAAAATGAAGTTACACAAGATAAGTAGTATGAGCAGCCTAAAATATGAAAATAACAGTTTAACAGCCAATCAACAGCTATCCAATTTAGGAACAGAGGCATTTTATTCACTTTCATGGCTCCTGATTTGTGTAAAATGGTTTTGAGAGCTTTCCAAATATGGACTTGGTATTACAATAAAATAAATATTAAAATTTTAAACTTCTACTTTTAGTGATTTTATCCTAGGTTTTTTACAATGGTTTTTACTAGCAATATTTTTGAGGGAACCAGCAACCAAGCCAGCAGCAGCCAATCCAGCTTCAATGGAGGTGAGGCTCAGAAGTGGAGGCACACATTTACACCCAAGCCTTTGATGCAGGTAACAAGGAAGCTGACCTGTACTTGACCCCCAACCCCTATGGCTTTGACTTGTTCAATAGTCACTTTGTGTCTAGTGCTGCCTGCTCCCTTACCCACCCCCGCACAAGCTACCAACCAACCAGCCAATCAGAATTTCAACACTGATTTGGAACAACTTCCTGCCACCAGCCAACCTTCTCCCTGGCCAATCAGGCTTCAGCTCCTGTGGCCCAGTGCCCCCAAAAAAGAATCATTAATGATTAAATTCTCCAAGAAATTGTGGCACTTAACCTGCAGGGTCTGTCCTGGGAGGCAACTGTGGTAAGTCTGACTCCCTGGTGCTTGACACTATAGTAAAGTGAGAGTTCAGCTTTTTCCCTGATCAACAACAGGAAATCAACGCTTTTTTAATTAACAGATCTTGATGTACTGAAAACTTTTAATATAAAAAATTAAGCCTTACAGCTATGGTATACTGAAGTAACCCAAAAAGGCTCAAAAATGCAATAAAAATAGTACCCCAATTAATAAAAATAAGGAGAAATAAGAAATTATTTCTCATTTTACTATGTAATTTACACTCTTCATTATAAAAATATTTTTTATTACCATAAAAATTAAAATTCCAATGAACCAAAAATAAACAAAAAACACAATAATATGTAATATACAAAATATGAAGAAATTTAAATCTTTATTTGATATAGTTCATATAAGCACAACTGTGCATATCTTATGTTTTATTAGTAAATTAACAAAAATTAAGATATTTCACTCACTTTCAACTATAACTGTTCATCTCAAACTTAACATGTATACATAAAATAATCAGTACTATCTAATTAAATCAAAAAATAGAAAACTTAAAACTAAAACTGAATGATCAAAACTAAAAAGTAAAAATCAAAGCTAAAAAGTTAAAAGTAAAAATAATATAACTGAGCAAGCAAGCAAGTTTACTCCTCATCCTTCTTTCCCCTTTTCATTTTTGCCCCTTCTAGGAGGGCAGTTGCAATGAGCTCAAGCTGCTGCTTGATCTCTGAGGCCTTGTATCTATGCTTGGCCACATTTTAAATGGCCTTGGTGAATAGGGTGGAACAGGTTGTGGGCTTGGTGGGGGACACAGTTGGCAAGATCTCAGAGCTTGGAGATTGTTTTCTATTGCTCATGCTGCAGGAGGGATAAGAACTTATTGAACTTTGGATGGAGCCCAAAGTTGGCTTTAAGATGCTTGTGATAAGCCTCTAATGCCAAAGTGGACTTGAGCTCCCCATTGATGGCCGCCTGGTAAACGTTCCAGTTGGCCTTAGCGCAGGCCTTGTCTTGCCTCTGTGTGTCAACCTTCCCAATCCACTGGGGCTCAAAGTACTCAAGGAAAGACTTGAACTCCAGATGATTTTCTATGTAAGGATTCTTTGAGAGCACCTCAAACCCCTGCGCAGTGTGCTCTGGCTTTAAGAAAGCCAAGGCACTGAATTGTGCCAGCACAAATCTGCAGGTGTCTGAAGTGTACCTCCGGATCAACCTACTAAGCTTGGTGTGGTCCTGCACGTTAAAAGCAACTACTTGATGGAAGTGGAAGTGGCACCCCTGCACCTCCCTGCTGAACAGCTGCTCAAATGCATTTAAATGAGCAGGCTCAAAGTCCATGATGCACATGTGAGGCCCAAGAGCTCTTAGCCTCACCCTTTCCTCTAAGTCCAGGGTGGCCTGGTCCTTGTCAGAGGTAGGTGGGTTGGAGCAGGTGTGGGAAGGGGGTCTTCTTGGATTTGTCATTGTTGGTGGGAGGAAGGAGGGCAATTGGTTGGCAAAGGATCAAGATCACACAGGTATAGATGGCCTTGGTGGCCCCAGGAAGAAGAAAGAATGCAAGTGGAATCACCTGGATGTCAATCTGGACATGAATCATCCAGAGCTGCTTGAACATCTGGGGGCAAGTGGCAAAGGTACCATAAACTAGCCAGGTTGAAGCTCTTTTTCAATTCCAGCAGGGTTTGCTGAGCGGCAAAGAAAGTTATACAGTCTTTGCTGCCAGGCCTGTCATCATGGAGGAGGAAGCGCTCCCCACTCAGAAGCTGCTTGAGCTTGTGAGTGAGTGTAAGCTCAGAAAGAATGCCCACAGCCTTGGGGGGAGGAGGAAGCGCTCCCCACTTGGAAGCTGCTTGAGCTTGTGAGTGAGCGTAAGCTCAGAAAAAAACGTCCAAAGCCTTGGGGGGAGGAGGATTGGCAGCAATTCTCTTATAACTGATGAACTTAACAAGTTGCTCCTGGGTGGGCACCAAATTAAGATTGTTGGGCTGTAGGTGCTAGAGGGCCTTGATGGCCAGATCTGATGCACAGAGTTTGGCAGAGGTTGGGATGACTTGGACCAGGTACCACTTCAGCATACAAGTGATCAGGTGATTGGGGGAGGGCTTTCAGGTGTGCTCCCCCTTCTCTGCAGTAACCTGCTCCCAGCCCTTGGTGTTTAGCCAGGCCCCACAAGTCTTGTCCTCACATACAAAGTGTTTGCTTTTGGTTTGTTGTTTTTTATTACAATTGAAAATGTAATTATTGGCAACGTACCCAGGACCACCCTTTACGGACATGATCAGGAAGTAACAGGGGAAGCGCTTGGGAACTTTAAACTCTCTTTCCCCATTGAAAATATTGTGGATGGCCAGTGGATCCCAAGCCACATGACCAGAAGCTTTACACTTCTTGGAGTACTCCTCTGGCTCATCTTGGGGGTCAGATGAGGGAGGAGGGGAAGAGCCATTGGGAGGGGGAGGGGAAGGATTCTTTGAGGCCTGCTTGGGTGCCTCCTTTTTCTTACCAGAAGAAGAGGTGAGCTCCTTGGCAGCCTTTGATTTCTTGGTGCACCACTCCTTGGTGGGCTTGGAGTTGGCCTCTGAGTGGTAAAAGGAGTGGTTGGTAAGATCACCATCAGATTTATTGGGGGAGGAATTTTTGGAGGAAGGTGAAGGGGATGTGGAAGATGAGGGTGGAGGGGGGAGGAGTAGGAGGAGATGGGGTGGGGGGAGATGGGGTTGGAGACTTTGCCTTTGCAGGCTTCTTGGCACACTTGGGAGTGGAGGCAGTTTCTTTGGAGCCCTTGGAGGCTTGGTGCTTGGGCTGTTGGCTGTTCTTGTTTGATCTTGTCTAAAGAAAAGGTTAGTTTTGTAAATAAAATGATTGAGAAGATATGAAACACAAAGAGGTAAAGAAAAAAAAGTTAAGTAAAAATTATGCAAAGAAAGTTTTATTTAGCAAGAAAAAACATACAAAAGTAAATAGAAGCTAAATATAAACTCAAAGTATAGATATAAAAGTTAAAACATAGAAAATAAGTGAATTTATGATGAAGCATCAAAGATGTTAGGTTCAGCATAACATCTTAGGGCTAAAGCAATGTAAAAGTATAATAAAAAATCAAAAAAAGTGTATAAAAGTTATATGGAAAGTAGCAGAAAGAGTAGTAGATTATAATTGCAAAAAAATTATCCTGTGGATTTTCTTATTGGGAGTTGATAATTCAAAACATAGTAAAGTGTCAAGTTTGGCACTTTCAATCAGCTGTAAAAAGCTGAATTCTCACTGTCAAGTGAAAAAAGCTGAATTTTGACTGTTAAGTATGTCATAGTTGAGCAGAAAAATCAAATTTACTATGTTTTTTACATATAAAACTTGCTTAAATTTAAAACAGGTTCAAAATTTAACCCAAAAGTAAGCAAGTTGTGTATGCTCAAAAATAAAAAATATAACATAAGTTAAAAAAGTAAATGAGTAGGAAAGTGTTTATTAGTGATTAGGGCATGCTGTGAGGAGCTGGGAGTGAATTATTTACGATAGTGTTGGTAAAACGTTAAGAAGCTCTCTGTACTAATCCCCAAGTTAAAGTGTTGAGTGGCGCTCATAGTGTGTCACATATTAATTTAGCCTTAAATCTGAGCCTTTGATTAGTTAAATCTGAGACCAATTGGGTGGTAAGTGGATAGAGTCAAACAAAGAAGGAGTTGAGTTTCTGTTTTTTATAAATTATATATAAAATCTCTTAATAAATTGGACTTATTTTATGTGGCACCACTTAATCCACAAACCCAGGAATAACATAATGTAAAACAAGTGGGGTATTTGATTAATGTCTATACCACTAAATCCAGTATAGTGGTGCTTGGGAGCCTAATTGACAACTATGGACACTAATAATAAAAATATAATAGTAAATAGCAAATTTTATATAAGCGCATATGTATTTTATTAATAAAATTAAAATTTTGCTTAAAAAGTGTCAAACTGATCACTTTTGCTTTTAGAGTGTCAAACACAGGTTTTTTCATTTCTATTAGTAAATTTACTTATAAATTGCCTCTTAAATCAGTATTTTAGCTAACTGAATTATTAAACAGAGTCAAATTTGAGTGAATTTAAACTCAGTTTTTGGTTTCAAACCCTAAAATTACTAGTAAAAATTAGATTAAAATCAGTTAAGCCAAAAATACTAATAGATTCACTTATGCGGCACTCAACTCCCTGGTACTTGTCAAGGTGTCAAGTACCAGGGAGTTGATCACAAGGGAGTTAAACTTACCACAGTTGCCTCCTGGGACCAGATTGTCACCCAATTGCAATTTATCCAAGCCACCATCATGCGGGAATTCAACAACCTGATGAACAAGGGGAACCTGATTGGGACAGCCAAGAAGCCAAAGAAAGTCCCAGAGTCCCAGATCAGCAAGGCCTACCCAATCATGCTTGATCTTTTGCAGCAGGACCCCAAGCTTCCACTGACCCAGGTACAGAAGCAACTTGCACACCATGGCATTTGGGTGTCTGAGTGCATGATGCAGCTCTGGATGCACAGAAAGATGGCTTCAGTCAGGGTGTTGACAAATGTTGCCAGTGACCAATGGGATGGAAGTGAGGATTCCACATATGATCAGGCCATTGATTCCACCATGGTCCAATTCCTGATGAGTTTTTACAATGACAGCATGTTCATCTCATACTACAAGCTATCAATAGCTTTTGAAAATTTTGGTGAGCAAGAAAAAGACACTGTCAAGGATATAAGGAAGAAGGTCAAGAGGGGGACGTTCATTGGTGCATTTCTGGCTGTTTCAGCAAAGAAATTTGTCTACTATTGGACAGACTCAGATTTCACCAATGGTTACAAGTATAGCCACATCCTTGGTGAATTGCTTGACTCCAGGGATAGCTCAAATTCCACTCAACGGGTCCTCTTAAGCCACCAGATGGATGGTAGATCCACCGTCTTTGAGGCCATCCAAGGAAGCAGACATCAGGCCTCAGTTTACCCTGCTGGCCATGAAGACATCCATCTGGCTGATTTTGTGTTCTTCAATATTGGAGACACAGTCTGGAAGCGCCACCCACAGGCTTTCAATGACCTTTATCTCAGAGTCCTGGACCATGATTCTCTCTTTGGTTGACAGATGGTGGCTGACTTGTTTGTTGAAATTGTCTTCTATGTGAACATGGGCAACCAATCACGTAAGGATAAGCACCTCCCACCTTGTACCACAGCCATTCACCAACCAATCCAACCAATGACAGACAAAAAATACCACCAGTGGTATATGATGGCCATCATGCGCAATTCTCCTGCCTCTACTCCTGCCCACACCACCCCCCACCTGCCAGCTCCACCCACCCACCCACCCACCCACCTAATTCAAAGCCCCCAGGCCAGCACTGTCTCTACACCTTCCTTCCTGCGCTATTATGCCTACTAGGAATCACTCTTCCCTGTTCCCCAATAAATTCACTGTCACCAAACATTTTCTATTTATATTATCTTCATTCTGAATTTCAATTGTTCATTTTCTCTTTGTTTATAGTTGGTTTTATTCTTTATGTTCAGTTTATTCCTATAAAATTGTATGTTTAATATGCTGTGTATCTAGATCCAGAACACAGTTATTTTTAGCTCTTTACACAGCCCCTTGTGAAAATATTAACCACAATTTGGTGATCAGCTAAATTTAAATTAGAAAATTATAAGTTTATTGTGTTTATATAAAGTTGTTGCTGATCCAAATTCAAAACCTTAATGATAAACTTTAAGCCAATAAGGAGCCAAGTGATAAAGTGATTGTTGTGACATAAAGGGTCATTCAATATTTTTTTGATGCATGTGCACTAATTAATCTGATTGGCTGGGTATTTTGCCATTGTGTGCCATTGCTGCTGTGGTAAGTTGATGATGGACTAGTGTCCAATCAGCTGCTGGGTTAGCACTAGTCTACTAACAACTTGCCACAGCAGCAATGGCACACAATGGCAAAACACCCAACCAATCAGATTAATTAGCGCACATGCATCAAAAAATATTGAATGACCCTTTATGTCACAACAATCTTTTTTCCACTTGGCTTCTGATTGGCTTAAAGTTTATCATTAAGGGTTTGAATTTGGATCAGCAACAACTTTATCTAAACACAATAAACTTATAATTTTCTAATTTAAATTTAGCTGATCACCAAATTGTGGTTAATATTTTCACAAAGGGCTGTGTTTAGGCACTAAAAAATATGGCAATTAAGAAAACAATGCTAACACAAAGCAAACAAAACATATTGAAAGGAGCGTAAAACATACAAAATGGGTAAAAAGATATGATATTGTAGTAATGGGAAAATAAACAGGTATAAACAAAGAGGCAATAATATAAAAAACAGAGCTTATTGGGGTGAAAGCTATAAAAAAATATGCAAAGGTTAGTAAAAAATCATATGAGATAACTCAAAAAACTACTCAAAGACCTCAACTTGGCAATTGCCAAGATCAAAGAAATTGACCAAAAGGTCAAAGCCAGAGTGAAGTCTGCTGTCCTTGAAGGGGACAAAATGGACAAGGTGCCCACCAAGGCACTTATGGCCAAAATACCCAACACATTAGAGAAGACAATTGAGCATCTTCTAAACGTCCAAAAGACTGTTGTAAAAGGCCTCCAGTTCAAGTCCTTTACCCTTTCTGCGCCGTCTTTCTGGGCCAACAACCCTGATATGTATTCCCACCTCAAACCCTCAAAGCGCACAAGAAAAGAGGATACAGAATTACCAACCAAACTGCTTGCGCCAGGAATGGCCAAACCTGCAGAGGATGCAGATAAGAAAATCACAGAAGAAGGTAACTTAATAAAAATTTCAAAATACTTACCTTTTTTAAAAAAAATATTGATGGCAAACTACGCCAAGTCCTTGCCCCCTACATCCTGGCAACTTTTTAAGCCAACTATGCTGGTCATGTGGCCAAGAAGCTGGCCCTTACCCCCTGTTTTGCAGGAGATCAAGGATAGGATCCAAGGTACCTTCCAAATGTCCAAGGAGGCATTGGCTAGGCTTTTTCATGCCAAAGGGGCATCTGAGTGGGTGGTTACTGCCTACAAGGATGCCCAACTGGTCCACCTGGACCCAGTATCTCTCAGTGGAGTTTACTGTGTAAACTCCAATGAGCTTGTTTGGGACGTCCTGTGCTGTAAATTGCGCCATTAATTGTATTTCAATATGGCCTTCAAATAGTGATATGTGCAAAGATTTAGGTGGTTTTGCCTTTGAGTTCAGAAATTCCTTGCCTTCTGTAAATGGGTCTATTCCAATGTCCACCTATTCTGGAATACCATACCTGCCCTTGTCTGATCCTGGTATGACCTCACCCAAATGTGATCCCCTCAACTACTCTTTCTAACTAATGGGTGATCATTGACCCTTGTCTACTATTTAAGTAGAATTATTTCTCCTAATAAAGACAAGTTTAACCACATTTGCGTTGGCTTTAATATTCTTCAAGCTTTTCCCCTTCCTTTTTGCCAAAAGAAATCTTATCTTGTATTCCAAGAAATTAAGGTACATTTCCTTAATCTTGCCCTGAAGGCTAACCCAAGGCTAGCTTTGAACCTCAAATCTTTTGTTATAAAGATTTAACGCCATGTCCTCCTGGATGTTGTCCCCAGGAGCCAAACACATCAAAATGGTGCTCACTACAGAGGCTGCAAGCCCCTTGGTTACCCTGTTTCCACACGCTTTCTCTGGTTCTTCCCCCTTTGTTTCTGAAGTACCTGAGCAACCTCAAGTTTCTAGTCCTCTTCTAGACAAAGATATCACCAATACCCCCTAAACTCCTATGGTAAGGGTGTTGTCTCCTGGGCCTGCTTGGGCCCCCTTACAACTTTCTCTCTCAACTATGAGCAAGCTTGTGCCGCGGCACGCTCCCTCCTTCACATAGGCACTATGGCAACACACACTATCCCTGGTCTCTGTCCCGGGTATGCTTCCAAAGGTCTGTATTCCTTCCTCTTGAACTTTGGTCTTCCCCTGCGCTGATGGAATTGATGGAGACAATTGGCCTGTTAGTTAACCAGTTTATCCAACCCGCCTTGTTTCATTATAAATTAGCACTAGGATCTCAAAGCCAGCTTTTGGATGCTGTAACCACTGCTTTCTTCAACAACCATGCAAAAAATATGGCCTATCAAGAATGGTCCCATAGCCTTTTTGCTTGTATTTTAGATAACCAGCATGGCTTGCTGGCTTCACAGAAGTACTTAACCTTGTCTTTGAACTCTCTTTGCTCCTTTCTCCCTGGATATATCAAGGATCAATTGTGCAAACTGGATGATCACCAAGCTACATGGTGTGGGCAGATAGAAGCAACCCTTCTTAAGTATTGTCAGGATTTAGAGACCTTAGTTAACAAGCCCAACCAATTTCAAGAGCATGTTAATTCCCAACTTGAATTGGTTGGGACCCACGTCAATAATTGGGGCCAACATCTGCACCAACAATATGTTCTGGATAAGGCTGCACTAGGAGACACTCTGTATCAGGTCCAAAACTATGTTGATGATAGAGTAGCTTTCATTGAAGTGACTCCTCCTGCTCCTTCTGTTGAGGTCCTTTCTGCCTTTGAAACTAAGATAGGGAAGCCATAGCTGAGCTCAAAGCCACTACTCAACGCCAAGCCTCTGTTACAAACCCTCTACCAGTTGAGCCTACACCTGACCCTTGCATTGCCTTGCTGACCAACCAAGTAGCCACCTTGCAAGGTAAGATTGAGTATTTGAGACAACCACTCTCTGACCCTGATGATTTGTCCACTGACTCTGATGGCAAAGGGAAGGCTGAGGCCACTGGTACTCTTAACCCTAGCAATCATGGGTGTTGCCCTAGCTTGGAAGGCCAATAATGTGTCAACTGTGCTCTTGCCTTGGATCAGTTAGCAGAAGTAATAAATGATGTTGAAGATAGGCAGGATGAACTGGAAAGGGAGGTACAGAAACTCTCTTGATTGGCAGAAACAATAAATGGACAGGTTACCCCTTTGACTTCTCAAGAAAAATCACTGGGCACTTGTATCAATGGGATTGCTGGTACACTAGCAGTGTAACAGATTAAGATTGGTGAATTTGGAGCTGCTGCCTCTACTGCCAGGGATATCAGTGGACAAAAAAGCTCTACACTGGACACCCTGGAAGAGAGCCTTTGACTTCTCTAGGCTAGACAACTGGCTGCCAAATCTGAGTTTGAGGGCAATCCCCACATCAATGTTCTCAACCCAGGTGACAACAGCCAATCTAGCTCATTTTCCATTGACCCCAACTATAAGCCTTACTTCAAGAAGATGTTTGACCCCAAAATCTCTACCATTGCTGCCTTTCTGAAAATCTACAAAACTGTAATGCGTGGGGATACTGACAAGCTTAAAAAGGAGCATATTATTACATGCATGCATCCTATATGACAAGAAGTTGTGGTCTTCAAACACCCTTTCATTGTCACTTGGGAGGACATGAAGTGCCTCCTAATTGAGGAATTTGGAGGAGATCTCAGCTTGGAGGTCAAGAAAGATGCATTTATGCACATCACATTTAAGCCCAAGGAAACCCTGGATGAGTTTGCTGACTGCTTCTATATTAAAAGACAACAGTTAATCACCAGTTGTCAGTTAACTCCCCATGAAGCTTACACGGCATTTTAAAATGCTTTGAAGGTGAACCAGCTCCTATACCTGCACTTTAAGGCGCACAAGGCTTCTCTTACGCTCATGAAAAGTATTAAGGCCCTATTGCAAGACATGCATTTGACCCACATGGGTACTGTGGTTTGTGAAAATAAGGCCAGCAATGCTGAAACCACCTCCTGTACTCTGCACATTATGACTCTTGGCTCAAGTGGATAGCCTAAGAGACAAGGATGTCATAACTGTGGCCAAATAGGGCACCATTTGTGTACCTGCACCAACCCTTGGGTAGAAGATTGTAACCCAAAGGAGCAGGCAGGAAAAGAGAGGTAAGCTTAAAGGCAGAGACACTCTCTGCTGACCAATCTCCCCCATCTCCTCCTGATCCTCCCTCTGACAAGGAATATCCCCCTTCAGCTGGCCCAACTATCCTTCACCTGTTCCACAATCTTTCTAGTTATTATGAACCTAAAGATTCTGACTGCAATGAATCAGTTATTTATGGCTACTCCGTGTTGGCTTTCCTGGAAGCTGTGTCAGTCCTGTACAAGCTTTTCTCAGGGAAACCACAACTACAACTTGCCCACCTTCAAGTGAAGCCAAGGCCATAGTGACTTTCCCTATCTGGTCCAGACTCATTAACCTCCTGTCTTGATAGAATCTTCTGAAGAAGCCTCCAAGCTAGCCAAAGCTCTCTTTCAGAATGTCACTGTATCTCCCCCATTGCAGACTATGTATAAGGAAATTTCTGCCTTATAATGCATGCTAGCCAAATGGGAGAAAGAACTGGAAGCTGTGGAAGACGTTCTGGCTGTCTTGCCTCCCTTTGGGAAAGATACTACCCGTGTGGAAGTACCAATCCAAAAGGTTACAATCAAGGCAATTCTGGACATGGATTCTCCAGTCAATGTGGTGTTGTCCAAGCTAATGAAGAAGCTTAAGCTGGCCCCTGACATCAACTACACTCAATCATATGGTACTGTTGGAATGGCTTAAACTTGAGCCATTAGTGCCTACTCTGCCCTGCTCATGAGGTTTGGAAAACTCCTCATTGTGTCCCCTGCTGTTGTCCTAGAGAAAAAATCTATGATCTCCTGGTTGGTACGCAATTCCTCCAAGAATATAATGGTATCATCAACTTGAAGGATGGTTACCTCTCTATCTTGGGGTACAAAGTCCCTCTGATCTTTGAGGAACCAGTTAAAGTTCCCGGGAAGCGCCTCAAGACATTTGCCCTAGAATATCCCACTGGTGTTTTCACTCTAAAATACTGTACCCACTCCTCCCTCATGAAGTGTCCTACTATGGCTTTCCCTGAGTCTGAGGGGATCCCTCTCCTAGCTACTTAAGCTATGATCATTCCCCCTGGCTCTCAAGGTATTTGGACTCCCAAATATTGTATGAGCTACCTGAGCGTACATTCCTGGAGTTGTACTCCCCTCCCTTGCTAGGTTACAACAAACCTTACCTCTGTCCTGGAATCCTTGATGTATCCCATAAAGACCCTGTTCAATTGCTAATAGCCAACCTAAACGCTCTCCCCATACATGTATCTAGAGGGCAGGTTGTTGGTTATGACAAACTACTAAATGCTCCCAATGTCCTGTCACTTCATCCTTTTGGTACGTTCCAGGATTTTAATCTACCCAAAGATGAGCCCCAAGTCATATCTTTGTTTACTGTGCAAGACTTTCCACAACTATCTACAGTCCAATAGAAGGAAGTGTTTGATTTGCTAGAAAAGTTTTCAGATATCTTTGCTAAATACAGTACTGATTATGATCTAGCCAAAGGTGTTATCCACCATATTGATACTGGAAACACTCCCTTCTTCTGCACTAAACCATATTGCTGCAGTTGCGTGGAGGACGCTCAGGTGTCTAAAGAGCTCAAACAATTTTTAGACACTGGGTTAATGGCCCCTTCCCAAAGTCCTTGGGCTTTCCCCTTACTCATCTTGAAGAAGAAGGATGAAAGTCATTATATTGTGATGGACTATTGCCAATTGAACTCTTTAACCAAGAAGGATTCCTACCCCTTGCCGCGCATTGATGATGCTATCTGCTGTCTTGGAGGCTCTAATTCTTCTCTGTGATGGAACTGGAATCTGGATACTGGCAAGTTGACTTTTTTCCTGAGTATTGACAAAAGGCCGCGCTCATTACATCTGAAGGGCTGTTTGCGCCTACATTTATGCCGCAGGGACTCTGCAATACCCCAGCTACCTTCCAACAAGCCATGGACTCCATCCTCAGCAACTTGAAACTTTCATTG
Organism: Entomophthora muscae; assembly: GCA_014839935.2. Classification (NCBI taxonomy): domain Eukaryota; kingdom Fungi; phylum Entomophthoromycota; class Entomophthoromycetes; order Entomophthorales; family Entomophthoraceae; genus Entomophthora; species Entomophthora muscae. The sequence continues at coordinate 32,105 of QTSX02002387.1, forward strand.
TCCTAGTATATATAGATGATATAACAGTTTTCAGCGCTACCTTTACCAATCACCTGGCTCATCTCAAGGAGGTGTTCATAAAGATTTGAGAAGCTGGCCTTAAGCTAAAGCCATTCAAGTGTGCTTTCTTCAAAGAACGTCTTGAATACTTGGGCCATGAAGTAACCCAGACGGAGATTTGCCCAATGACCAAGGAGGTTGAAGCCATCAACAAAATGCTTCCACCCACTAACCTGCAAGAGGTACAGATTTTTCTGGGTATGATGGGCTACTACAGATTTTTCATCCCTGACTTTTCCAATACTAGTTAACCTTTAGTCCAATTGTTACATAATATTCCTTTTAAATGGACTCCAGCCAGCAGCAAGCCTTGAGACCCTTAAGCAAAAACTCAAAGAGGCTCCCATCCTAGTGTATCCTGACTATGATAAGGAATTCATCCTTTACACTGATGCTAGCAACCTAGCTATTGGGGTCATCTTGGCTCAGCTAGATAATGAAGGGGTGAATCACCCTGTGGCTTATACCTCTTGTGTCCCGACTAAGCATGAGAAAAACTACAGTGTAACAGAGAAGGAATGTCATGCTGTGCTGCATGCTGTCAAGCAGTTCCGCCATTATATGTATGGCACCCATTTTACTATGGCTACTGACCATGCTTTGCTCAAATGGCTATAACAGCTTAAGGAGCCAGAAGGACGGCTAACTAGATGTGATCTCTGTCTGCAAGGTTATGATATTACTGTGCTACACCATCCTGGGATTCAACATCAGAAGGCGGATAGATTATCCAGAAAGCCCATCCTTGCTCTACACCCTGCTGAAGCTGATAGACTGTATGAACTAATTGGATATCTTTCCTTATGGGAAAGTGATACAGAAGAAGTCCAATTGGCCCTGTTCAAGCTATCTGAGGATACACTCATTAGCAACAATCAGCTCTTCAAGAAAGTACAAGACTGTTACCTGCCTTATGTACGGCCTAGTATCCGCCTTTTGTTGGTGCTTCAAGCTCATAAAGAGACCAGGCATGGGGCATTGCCAAGACCTTTGACTGGCTCCAGAAAAATTAATTCTGGGAAAACCTTTGCCTGCTAACTCCAGAAGTCATAGCTAGTTGCCAAAACTGCCAGCTCCAGAGATCTTGAGCTGCCTCTCACAAGTTCAAGCTAGTTCCCCCTCAACATGCCTTTCACACTGTCAGCATTGACGCTGTAGGGCCTCTACCCTGCTACTGCTCTGGTTGCTGCTTTATCCTAATTGCTGTTGATCACTTCAGCAAGTGAGTAAAAGCTTGCCCCACTAAGGACATCACTGCTAAGACAACAGCTGCCTTCCTGTTGCAAGATGTTTTCTACCGCCATGGCTGCCCTCAAGTGTTGCTATCCAACAATGGGACTAATTTTAACACTAAGTTGGTAACCTCTGTTGTTGAGACCTTGGGGTCTCACCAATCCTTCTCTGACCCCTACAATATTTCTACCAATGAGGCAGTCAATTGTGCAAATTTAATCTTGGTTTCTATTATGAGGAAGCTTACCCTCTCTGATGCCGCTAACTGGGATATGTTCCTCCCTGCTGCCCTCTTTGCGTATCTCCTTAGCAAACATTGTGTCACCAGGTATTCCTCTTTTGCTATGCTGTACAGTTGTGAGGCTACCACTTTGTCACTTTTGGGGGCCCCCTACTCTCCTCTGATAAGGCCATGAATCTTGACAAACATATCAAAGGTCTAGTCAACTGCATAATTGACATACAGGCCACTGCGTATACCTCTGCATATAGGACCAAGATGCTTGAGCTCTCTCCTGACAATGCTGGACGCTCTCCTGTGCCTGAGTTCAACATTGGGGACCATGTTTTCTAATATCAGCATAAATTAGGAGGACATGCTCACAAGTTATATAAATTGTGAGTTGGCCCTCTAGAAGTGACCTTCAAGTGAGGGTCCAAGTACATTGTGAAACTCCTCTCTAGTGATTGTCTGTTTTCCTGAGTACATGCCAAGTTCCTCTGCAAGTACTACCCCCCTAAGGTCAATCTAGAGGGGGGGCAATGCTGTGAATGTCGCCATTCCCCATGTATTGATTTTGCCTTTGATGGGTTATTTTTGAGGACAAAATTCTCTCTTTTGCTTTTGCCTCTCAAAATGAGCTTATGTCTGAACTAGGAAATACAATTGTTTGTTTCCTGACTCTGCGCAACTCACTCACCTCACTCATGCTTGTGGCAAGTGATCCTACTGTCCATGTACTGTTTTGTGGTAAAGCTACACAATATATATTCCCAATTTTTATACCTAATAAAAATTAAGTTTTATTCACATTTTTGTCTTTGTGTCTCTAAGTACTTTGGCGCCTCTCTCTAGCCACAACTAGTAGAGATTATTCATCCAGGGCCACAAGGTAATCACATAGCCTTCCATGTCATCTAACTGAGACTTAGTATAAATCCAATCATAAGGTTAGGATTCCCTGTTGTGTGTCTGTGCCGCGCCTCAGAACACAACACACAAAATTTAAAGTTTTTGCTCCAGTCCTACCACCCAGTCCTGATTCCCATGCCACCTTGCAGCCAAACTCTAAAATAATGCAATCACATCCACTGATGTGATGAAACATCAACTTCAGGAGGATAATACAGAATCCACTCCCAATCAAATAAATACTGTTGAAAAAGAGTCCCAAGCCAATGCAACCCCCACATAACCTGGAGTTTCCAATTATTTCATTGGTTCAAGAAGAGAAGAGAAGCTAATCATCCAGGAACATTCACCTGCAGATAAAAATCCCTCTACCCAGAAGCAAGTCCAAACTGCCAAGCAACCCCAGCCCCAAATGATTGGACTTGGTATAATTAACCACTAATAGCTTCCAGCAATCTGGCTAATTCCAAGGTGAACCCAGATGAGCCAAACCTAGCTCCCAGAACTGCCCCCAGCCATAAGCTAACCAACCAATCCAATGCCCAGAACCAGTGAAATTCCCTTCCCTAACCCAGTCCAAGATTCTTAAGACCTTGTTCCTTGTTCTCAAGAATTCCTCCTCCTCACCCAAAGTACCTGTGACCAAAGGATGGACTACTAGAGCTCACCAAGAAGCTGCCAGTAGTCATTTCCAAGGAAGACCAGATGAGTGATATAAAATCCACTTCCCTACAAACAAGTCAGACACAGACAACGTTTAAATAAGGGTATGATTCATAGAGTAGTCTTTGCCTTTCTTCCCCATATTATTTTATCACCTTGGATAATCCCAAATCAACCGGCTCAGTCACCAGCACTACACCTAGTAGAACCTGTATCAATGGACTACCAGTCAGGGCCCAGCCCTGGATGGGCCAGCAGCTTCATACCTTTCACTCCTCTCCCTCCAATCCTGAAACCCTCTGCTGAGGTTATCCCCTATCACCACAGCAGATAAAGAATGGTCAGGATGACCATCCATAGTCTTGCTGAGGTTGTAGTACTGCACCTCAGTGCCTACTGTCCACTTGCAGCTGGTATGCTGTACTTGTCCCACTCCTTGCACTTCCTGTATTGGGTATTGGTGTTGTGATACCCTGAAGGGTGGACTCCCCCATGACACCTTGGTATGGTACTACACCCAGCCATGACAGAAATTAAAAAGAAAATGATACTTTATTGATATGAATTTTTAGGGTTATATAGTATCATGCAAATCCACATATTGTTTTTGTACGTCATGGGACTTATCCAAGTAATTGTTCCTCAGTCACAAGGCTTGTCCAAGTTATGTACCGCTTAGGACTCAAAATTTTTGATCCCTATAATAGATCTTAAAATGATAACAGTGCCACTGACTTAATGATTAGTCTGGGAATCATCAGTGAGTCACTCAGGGAATTAGTTTCCCAAGAGGGATGTGACTGTACTACAGTCACTGTTGAGATTTAGCCAAATAAATGCTCCAAAGTATAAAGTTATTTCTTTTTTGTTGTTTATTGCATATAGATAGATTTTTGAAGGTCTTAAAGTATAGATTCCTGGAAACTGGATATCTATGTTCATAAAAGAATAGAGATCAAGATTGGCCAAGTCAATCTTGGAGACTGGGTGTCTCAAAAAAGGTTTAATTAATTGGGAAGATTAATTAGTAAATGCATGGGAATATAATTAATGAGGATTTAATTATATTGTTTAATGCTCTTGAATGTGTCAAGAGGTTTGGTTAAAGTTGACCATAAGGAAACCCCCAGATTTTGGGTTAAAAGCGCCATCTTTGCAAATTCATTAGGATGGAAGCACTGCTACGCTGCCTAAGGAATTTTTTAAAGCACCAAGGTGCTTATTTTGAGTTTCAAAGCATTTTAATAGGTTTTAAGGAAAAAAACATTAAATGTAAAGATAACTAAATAAAGGCAAGGATGCCTAGGAATTCAGGTTTGATCAGCTGGTCTCCAGTTGGAACACTGATAGCTGAGTTTTGGGATGTGTAATCCACAGGGTTTTGGCGCCAGGAGCTGAGAAGCTCCATGCTAAATTGGTACATTGGGATGAATGGAGTCAGGTGACTTCTTCCCATTGTAGGTTGATTCTCATAGGTTGAGAATTGTTGGTGATCTTTTAGGTAAAGATCTATGTTAGATGACTCAAATGTCATAGACAACCTGACGTAAATCATTGGTTGATTCAGGAACCAGAGGGGCTTTCAGCTGTATATGCCCCAAATAGTATATAAGCAAAAAAGTTAAACATTAATAAAATATATTCACATTGTTGGTTTTGACACTTTCCCCTCACCTATTTTTCAATTATCATTTATTCTTTGTTAGTATTTGAGAGAGCCAAATTTGGAGTACTTTGTTTGGAAACCGTCACTGCAAGGAAGAAAGTATCTACAAGCTCATTGGAAGAAGATTGGTCCAGCCTAGAGGTCACCAGGACCATCCCTGAAGAGTCCTTGGTAGAAGTCAAGGCTGCTTTTGAAGAGCTGTATTCCAACTATTTTGCAAAGGAGGGGACTCCTGCACAAGGCAACCAAATTTAGCTTGGGATGCCTGGAATTTATTGGTAGGATGGGATGAAATCTTGCAACAAGTTAAAGAAATGGTGAACCGTGAAATTGAGGCATTGAGGTTAAGAGAGGAAAAAAGTGTTGAAATAATGGCTTGTTGGGGGGATGATAACAAAGCATTATCCCAGGAAATTGCCTCCCTGGAGGCCAAGCTCCTCAAAGCTTTGTCACTGGAAGGTAATGGAAACAAAAGTCAAGGGCAGGATTATGGTAAAATGGACTGGTTAGGCCTGGATCTGTCATAGAGCCCAACGCAGGGGCAGAAAAAACCCATGGTGAAAGGAGTCCAGTCCATGCTTGCCAAGATGTCACCGTTTTCTGGAAATCCCAAGGAAGAAAACACTTTACTGGAGGGTTTCCTTATCTGTGCCACGGGTCTGGAAGATAATGAGAAACACCATTGGTTGAAAGTTCTTGAAGGACCTGCCTGCTTAAAGTGGTTTGAAAGACAAAAAGAAAACAATTGGACCACATTGTTAGAGGAGTTTTGAGCCAGCTACACAGTAGCCCTAAGACCTGGGGATGCTCTGAAGAAAGCTCAAGATGTTACCCAAGCTGTCTATGAGACGGTGTCAATGTATCTTTCCAGAATGGAGGAGTTCCTAGATTTTGTTGATGTAGAGCATAATCAGGATCTGATGGAAGATGCTTTCTTCACTGGAATGTGGTCTGGGTTACAAACTCAGGCTTCTATGCTACCTTGTGAGAAGCTGCCTTGGTCAAAACCTGTTCAGAAAGTTATCTAGATAGAGTGGGATATTGGAGGCCCCCCACACAGTGCTTCTTGTCCCAGAGTAAGAGCTCATGTGGCTTCTGGGGAAAAATCTTCCAAGATCAAGACATTCAAGAAGACCCTCTGATAAGGATCACATGTCTAGATTTAAGCGGGCATGTAAGTTTCCCATGGCCAAGGGGTGCTGGATCTGTGGAAAAGATGGCCATTTTGATGAGAAATGTCCAAACTGGGCAGAATTTGACAAGGAACATCCCAACCTTATGTTTAAGGATTTGGGAAAAAAAGGTGGGCTTAGGTGTCTCTCAACCTGAGCCTGGTAATTTGGAGAATAATGGGAGAATGAGACTTCAATCTGGGAAGGCTTTGAAGGAGTACAGGAAAGGCGCCAGTAAACAAGTGGATCTACCTGTACAGGAAATAAATGTCTCTTGTCCAACTTGGCCTGAGGGAAGTCCAGATGTCTCTTCAGATGAGTGGGTATTGGGTGTGAGCTTGGGTATGAAGGAAGACAGGGAAATTACTTGGCAGCCTGTGCGGGTCTAGTTGAGTGTGAATTGGTTCAAAGAAGTGGATTGGCGTAAGAAGGTGGCCCAAAGCATGTCAGCATTATTGATTGCAAAACCGTTTGTATGGGCGTTACAAGGGGTTATTTTTTTTTGGATATTTTGCTTAATGGTATCTCTGCAAAAGAAGTCTACAATCTAGGGTGTGCTGGAGTGGCAGTATCAAAGAGCTTTGTTTGTAAACATGGCATGGACCCATCAAGATTGGTCACTCTGACCTTATCTTCCGCAGATGGGGTTACCACTATTGAATAAGACATGTTTGATGAGGTGGTAATAAAATGGAAAAATACCAAGGTCAAGACTACCAACATAGTTTTGCCAGGAGCAGGATTTGATTTTGCTTGGTATGACCTGGATTGTTGAGGCCAAGGTGAGCCTGGACGCCGCCAAGAATGTCTTGGTTCATGAAGAAGTTGAATACACTTATCAACAACTGACAATCCCGCCAGCACTAGAAGATGCCCAGTCAGTAGTCATCTACGCCAAAGAATTTTGCTCCATTCCACCAAAAGGAATTTCTTGGTTGAAACCAGTAGCTTTCAATTGCGGAACTCAAGGAGGATAGATTATTCCAGAATTGCCTTGTCATATACCCTTAAATGTGACAATATTTGAGAATGGGTCAAATGGTGAATTCTTTAAGTCTTGGAAGTTTTTAAAACTTGTGCGGTTTCTGTGGACATTCAGCAGGTTCAATGTATTGGAGTCTGAATGCCAGTGGTTGGGAAAGTCATAACAAATAAACCTACTGTCTCTTATGTTTGTGTGTCATTCAAAAATTTAACCTGTATACTATGTCCAAATGAAGCACCAGGTACCCCACTGTATACGCTGGTGTGAAAATGGAGTAGTTGTTTCTTGTTGGACATATATGATGTAGGAAGAACTGGACCACCCTATATCATAAAGACGCTTACTGGGAAGCCATACAAAGGGTATGTCTCTGTTGTAGTCCTGCTGCAGTTTCTGCAATTAGAGAAGAGGCGGAGAAAATACAGAGTGCCAACCTGATTGAGGAAAGTATCAGTCCTTAATCCGCTCCTATAGTTTGTGTCCCAAACCCAGATGGGAATATACAGTTTTTTATTGATTTCCAATTGGTGAATAAGGATATTGTAAATGATGACTACCTTATACATAGGATTGAAGACCAGCTGGATGCCATGGCTGGATCTTCCTGGTTCACTACTTTGGATCTGAATAAGGGCTATCACCAACTGTTGATTGATGAGAAGTCTAAGGAGGTCACAGTGTTCTCTACACCTGATGGTCTGTATCAATGGAAAGTCTTACCATTGGGAATGAAGACAGCAGGTGCTGTATTTTGGCAAGTAATGGACCAGATTATGACAGGATTGCAGCCTAGATGTGTCCTAGTATATATAGACAACATTACTGTATATAGCCCTTCCTGGGAACAACATCTAGAGGATCTTGATGAAGTATTCTGCCAAATTGAGAAAGCAAAGTTGAAAATTAGTGTATCTAAGACTAAGCTTGCCTGTTGAGAGGTCAAGGTGTTAGGATATATTGTGAATTCTCAAGGGATTAAGCCAAGTCCTGAGAGAGTTACCCTGTTGTTAAACATGAGGTCACTACAGTTAGTTCAAGAGGTGTGGGGCTTTATGGGATCAGTGAATTTCTACTGGAGATTCATTCCTAATTGCTCTGCACTTGTAGAGCTATTTTTTGCACTAACAAGGAAGAACGCCTGATTTGTTTGGGCCCAGGAGCAAGAGTTGAGTTTCTTAGAGCTGAAAAGAGACTCTCTGAAGCCCCCATCCTAAAATTCCCCAATTGGTTGAAGTTGTTCTACATTGAGACAGATGAAAGTTCAACTGGTCTGGGTGCTGTTTTGACTCAGGAAGGAGAATCAAAATTGTCCCAACATCCCATGGTGTATGGTTCTAAAACATTAGGGACCACCCAAAGGAAATATTCTGCTACTGAACGTGAAGGATTGACAATAATATGGGCCGTGGAGCATTTTAGGACGTATATCCTGGGGATGCTGTTCATTATTGTCACTGATCACGCAGCATTGAGAGCAATTTGGACTAGGAAGATTTATAAGGACAAATGCAATTGTATGACAAAAAGCTCCCTGGATATGATTATGATATCATCTACTGCCCTGGATTGAAAAATCAGATTCATGACTTTTAATATCCCAAGCGCTAGTGGACTGTGGGGAAGTTGAGATGCAGGAAGTTCTATTGAGGAATAGAATTTACATAGAAAAATCCAAACATCTTCAAGTGGTTAGAGATCTTAATGTTCAATGTGGAGGTCATCTCAGATACAAGAAGCTCTGGAAAGCAGTAAAAGCTTGGTACTGGTGGTCAGAGATGAAAGCTACAGTCCTCCAGATTTTATAAGAATGTGAAATTTGCTCTAAGTTCTCAACGTCAAAATCTAAGGTGCAGCTCAAGTCAGTGATGCCACATTATCCACTTGAGTTGGTCTTAATAGTAAAGTTATATCACATTACCAAGTGGTTGGAAAGAGTAATTTGTGGTTGCCGTTGTTCTTTCACAAAATGGATAGAGGTTTGAGCACTGGCCAAAGAAACAAGTTTGCAGTTGCTAAGTTTCTCCGAGAAGAAATCATAGCACAACATGGTTGTCCCAAGAAGGTCTCTTTAATAATATACTACCTTATGTAGGGCCAGCTTTGACTAAAGAATGCTTAAAATGGGGCATTTATAAGTTAACGTCAGCCCTCTATCATCCTGAGACCAATGAGTTAGCTGAAAGAACCATTGAGATGTTAAAGAGTATCATGGAGAAATTGGACAATGGAGCTACAACACATTGGAAAGATCATCTAGCAATGAGTGTAATGGCATACTGTACAATGCCCCATGATTCTACTTGGTTTTCACCATTTTGGATGTTGTATGGCTGGGAGACTACAACCAGTACTGAGGTGGGCCAATGGGAGTTTGGGGAAAAAATTCCTATGAAGCCGCTGTAGAGGAACATGCAGCCAAGATGCAGAAGTTATTTTCTGAGGCCAGGAGTAAAGGAGAGCAGGTTCAAGAAAAGCGTACTGCCAAATGAAACTCAAAGCCTGAAGTACTTCCCCGTGATCATATCTGGGTTGGAGATCTGGTATGGTTTGATCAAAGACGCCAAGAAAACACTCAAGAAGAGGTCTTCAGCAATGGGTAGGGCCAAACTACCTAATTTGAGGGGTTGGGGCTGCCTTCTGAGAATAATGATCCAATATTCATCATCAATTCCTTAAGCTATTCCATGGGGGATTGGAGCTTATTAAGGTCCAGGAAGATGAGGATAATTACCCCAAAGGGAAGAAAGGGGCCTTGTGACTATACTACAGTCAATGTTGGAGAATTAGTCAAATAAATGCTCCAAAGTATGAAGTTATTTCTGTTTTTGTTGTTTATTGCATATAGATAGGTTTTTGGAAGTCTTAAGGTATATATTCCTGGAAACTGGATGTCTATGTTCATTAAAAGACAGAGGTCAAGATTGACTAAGTTTTACTTGGAGACTGGGTGTCTCAAAAACAGTTTTATTTATTGGGAAGATTAATTAATAAATGCATGGGGATATAATTAATGAGTATTTAATTATATTGTTTAATGCTCTTGAATGTGTCAAGAGGTTTGGTTAAAGTTGAACATAAGGAAACCCCCAGATTTTTTGGTTAAAAGCGCTGTCTTTGCAAATTCATTAGGATGAAAGCACTGCAACGTTGCCTAAGTGATTTTGTAAAATGCTGAGGTGCTTAGTTCAAGTTTCAAAGCATTTTAATGGGTTTTAAGACAAAACCCCATTTAATACAAAGATAACTAAATAAAGGCAAGGATGCCTAGGAAATTGGGTTTGATCAGCTGGTTCCCAGTTGGAACACTGATAGCTGAGTTTTGGAATGTGTAATTCACAGGGTTTTGGCGCCGGGAGCTGGGGAAGCTCCATGCTGAATTGGTACATTGAGATGAATGGAGTCAGGTGACTTCTTACCATTGTAGGTTGATTCTCATAGGTTGAGAATTGTTGGGGATCTTTTAGGTAAAGATCTATATTAGATGACTCAAATGTCATAGACAACCTGACGTAAATCATTGGTTGATTCAGGAACAGGAGGGGTTTTCAGCTGGTTATGCCCCAAATGGTATATAAGCAAAAAAAAGTTAAACATTAATAAAATATATTCACATTGTTGGTTTTGATACTTTCCCCTCACCTATTTTTCAATTATCATGTATTCTTTGTTAAAATTTGAGAGAGCCAAATTTGGAGTACTTTTTGTGGAAACCCCCACTGCAAGGAAGGAAGTACCTACAAGTTCATTGGAAGAAGCTTGGTCCAGCCTAGAAGTCACCAGGACTATCCCTGAAGAGTCCTTGGTAGAAGTCAAGGCTGCTTTTGAAGAGCTGTATTCCAACTATTTTGCAAAGGAGGGGACTCTTGCCCAAGGCAACCAAATTTACGTTTGGGATTCCTGGAATTTATTGGTAGGATGGGATGAAATCTTGCAACAAGTTAAAGAAATGGTGAACCGTGAAATTGAGGCATTGAGGTTAAGAGAGTAAAAAAGTGTTGAAATAATGGCTTGTTGGTGGGATGATAACAAAGCATTATCCCAGGAAATTGCCTCCCTGGAGGCCAAGCTCCTCAAAGTTTTGTCACAGGAAGGTAATTGAAACAAGAGTTAAGGGCAGGATTATGGTAAAATGGACTGGTTAGGCCTCAATCCGTCACAAGGGAGTAATTGTAGATGTTGCAACACCCACATCAAAGATATGGGTGTAAACAGGGGCCTCCATGTACTTAGCCACATCTTTGCAGAGGCTGTATTGTCTGTTGCCTTTCTTACAGTGCCATAACTGTGTTGTTTTAGAAGAGTTACAAGGGGAAAATACTTATAAGCAAGATAATATTTGATATTGAGAGATACATATTATATAGTCATTGTGAATCATGTATAACAGGAACATAATAGCGTTGATCACATGGTGAGATGGTGAAGGGGGTGGCCTGATCCTGGTAATGAGTCAAGCGCCAACTCAAGGTTCCACTGTAAAGGATCATCATTTTTTCATGTTATTTTGATTTGGAAATTCAAGCCAACTTCCTAGTTTGGCTTCAAGTGACTGGATAATTGGATTGCAGGTCACAAACCTGTTTACTTGGAACCTTGCTGGCAGGTCAAGCCTGCTGTTTTGACACCCCCCAACTGAAGGTTGGCCTCCTCTGGGGGTAGGTCATAATGGAGGTTTTTGGGAGCCTGGGCAACATATTGCACCAGCTGTTGTTCAGTGGCAGGTGTTGTATTTGGCTCCAGGGGACAACATCCTGGAAGACACGGCGGGAAATCTTTATTACAAAAGATTGGAGGTTCAAAGCTAGCCTTGGATTAGCCTTCAGGGCAAAATTAAGGGCATTTACCTTAATTTCCTGGAAAACAAGATGTAAAAGTCCTTTTGGCAGAAAGGACAGGAAAAGCTTGAAGATTATAAAAGCCAACACAAATGTGGATAAACTTGTCTTTATTAGGAGTAATGATTCTACTTTAAATAGTTGACAAGAGACGGTGATCACTCAATAGGAAGAAAGAGTGGCTGAGGGGGTCACGCTGGGATGAGGTCATACCAGGATCAACCAAAGACAGGTACAATAATACAGAATGGGTTAATATTGAACCAGACCCATTTACAGAAGGCAGGAATTTCTGAACTTGAAGGAAAAACCAGCCAAATCTTTGTAACTACCAATATTCAAAGGCCAAACTGAAATGGCATTAATTGTGCAATTTACAACAGCAGGTAACACAGCTGTGCGTTGTTTTTGTCTTGCTTTGCAGGGCCTTAGGCGGCTGTGGTGAAGGACTTTATCTTGCTTATGCTTCCCAATTTCTTGCACAAGGCTAGTGTTGTTTTTGTTTCCTTTAGGACAATGTCAGGGCCCAATTCTTTTGGCTGTAATTTACTCTTGTTGATTTTTATGTTTTGCTCCTGGGGACAACATCCAGGAGGACTTGGCAGGAAATCTTTATAACAAAAGATTTGAGGTTTGAAGCTAGCCTTGGGTTAGCCTTCAGGGCAAAATTAAGGGCACATACCTTAATTTCATGAATAAAATATGAGGACTTTTCTTTTGGCAAAAAGGAAAGGAAAAAGCTTGAAGAATATTAAAGCCAACACAAATGTGGATAAACCTTTTTTATTAAGAGAAATAATTCTATTTAAATATTAGACAAGGGACAATGATCACTCATTAGGTAGACAGAGTGGCCAAGGGGGTCACGTTGGGATGAGGTTATACCAGGATCAGACAAGAGAAGGTATGGTATTCCGGAATGGGTGAATATTGGCACAGACCCATTTACAGAAGGCAAGGAATTCTCAAACTTGAAAGCAGAACCAGTCAAATCTTTGCAACTATCATCATTAAAAGGCCATATTGACATAGCATTAAAGGCACAATTTAAGACATCTCCCCCCTCAATATTGGACACAGGGAGTTGATATTTGCAAAGGAATTTGGAATGGACTCAGGCATATGGATGTCCAGAAGATAGCAGTTTCATGGTATATTTGATGCCTTTCTTAAAGGTGACATTGCAAGGCCCAACCCAAAGAGAGCATAGCTTATGGGCTCTACCATCTGTAAAATTCTGATAGTAGAGAAAAAAGTCACCCATTTGATACTCAGGGAGGGGGGCTCTAGCAGCATTGAACAGGGAGAGCTCCAGAGCCTTGACCATGTAAGCAGTGGAATAAGCTGTTGCTTAGATGTCAATGATACAATTGGTTAAGTCTTTAACATGGGTCTCAGGATTTGTAGACGCATCAACTTCAATCAAAAAAGGTCCCAAGATTGAGGGGGTTGTAGCCCCACATCCATACAGCATGGCAAAAGGGGATTGTCCAGTCATTTGATGTCTACTGAGTTGGTAGGCAAAGAGGGCAGCAGGGAGTAACATGTCTCAATTGACAGCATCAGAGAGCATGAGTTTTCTCATGATGGATACCAGGGTGAAGTTTGCTTGTTCAACAGTTCCATTAGTCAATGGATTATAGGGTGCTGAAAAAGATTGGTGGGTACACATAGCCTCTACAATAGATGTGATTAGGCAAGCATTAAACTTAGTGCCATTGTCAGATAGTAGGACTTGAGGGCAGCCATGTCAGTAGAAGATGTCTTCCAGCAAAAAATTAGCAGTGGTCTTGGCAGTTATATCTCTGGTAGCCCTGGACTCAACCCATTTGCTGAAATGATCTATGGCAACTAAAATAAAGAAACACCCAGATCTAGACCAAGGGAGAGGCCCAACAGCATCAATACTCACAGTATGGAAGGCATGTTTAGGGGGATGAGTTTGAATTGATGTTGAGATGGGCAAGGGCGTTGGAGTTGAAACAAATGGCAGGAGGCAAAGACGTCAGGGATCAGAAGGTGCATGTTTTCCCAGTAGAAGTTCTTGCATAACCAGTCATGGGTTTTGGCTATGCCTCCATGGCCAGTATCAATGTGAGCTTGAAGAATAAGGGCTATTCTCATGCTAGGGCGGACATACAGTAAGTAGGCATTGTTGACCTTCTTGAAGAGCTGTCTATTGCAAATCACAGCGTCTTTGGATAGGGTCTGCAGCGCCAGGCAAATATCTTACAGTTCAGTGGCTCAAGAATCAGGGTACCCTATTAATTCATATAGTCAATCAGCGTCAGTGGGGTGAATAGCTAGGATTGGCATCCTCAACAAGCCATCAGCGTTCTGATGTTGGGCTCCAGGACGGTGTATCACAGTGAAATGATACCCTTGTAGACGTAGAGCCCAACACGCTAGTTGACCTTCAGGTTCCTTTAGCTGTTGCAATTGTTTGAGGGAGGAGTGGTCAGTGATCACAATGAAGTGGGTCCCATAAATGTAGTGCCTGAATTGCTTCACAGCATGCATCACCACCAGACATTCCTTTTTGGTGACGCTGTAGTTCTTCTTGTGCTTATTGAGGACTTGAGAGGAGTAGGCTACAGGTTGATCAACACCTTCATTGTCAAGCTGCGCTAGGATAGCATCCACAGCAACTCTGCTTGCATCAGTATACAAGATGAACTCTTTATCATAATCAGGGAGGATAGGATAGGAGCCTCTTTGAGCTTGGTCTTCAACGCTTCAAATGCTTGCTGCTGGCTGTCAGTCCACTCAAAAGGGACGTTACAAAGGAGTTGGACAAGGGGTTCACTTAATTCAGCAAAATTGGGTATGCACTGTTGGTAGTAGACCATCATACCAAGGAATACTTGGACCTCTCAAAGATTTGTGGGAGGTATCATCTTGTCAATGGCTTCTACTTTATTATTCATGGGGTGGATCCCAGTTTGAGTGACCTCATGACCTAGGAATTTGAGTTGCTCTTTTAGTAAGGAGCACTTGAAAGGTTTAAGCTTCAAGCCAGCTTCACAGATTTTGATGAAGACAGTCTTAAGGTGCTCCAAGTGGTTGGTAAAGGTAGCGCTGAATATGGTGATATCATCAAGGTACACGAGGATAAAAGAGAGCTTTAAATCTTGTAGAATGTAATCCATAGCCCTTTAAAACATAGCAGGGGCATTGCAGAGTCCTTGGGGCATCCAAGTAGGTTCATAGAGCCCTTCAGAGGTAATGAGCGCAGCCTTTTCCTGATCTTCTGGCAATAAATTAAACTGCCAGTAGCCAGAGGCTAGATCCATGGCCAAGAAAAACTTGGACCCACCCAGCCTTCTTAGAGCATTGTCAATTCTGGGCAAGGGGTACAAGTCTTTCTTGGTGAGCAAGTTAAGGTGGCAATAATCCATTAAAATACGATGTCCTCTGTCCTTTTTCTTGAGGATCAGTAAAGGAGAGGCCCAAGGACTTTGAGAGGGAGCCAATAGCCCAACATATAGGAGTTTTTTGAGCTCCTTATATACCTGGGCATCCTCTACCCTACTACAAAGGTAGGGTTTGGCACAGTGTTGTGTTCTGAGGCGCAGCACAGACACACAACAGAAAATCCTAACCTTAGGATTGGATTTGTACGTAGTCTTGGTTGGATGGCAGGGAAGGCTATGCGTTTACCTTGCAGCCCTGGAAGAATAGTCTCTACTAGTTGTGGCTAGAGAGAGGCGCAGAAGTACAGAAGACACAAAGACAAAAATGTGAATATAACTTAATTTTTATTGGTGAATGTGAAATGGAATATATAGTGGTTAGGAATACCACAAAACACTACCAGGACGGTAGGATCACTTGCCACCAGCATTAGTGGGGCAAGTGAGTTGCGTAGAATCAAGAAACAGAACAATTGTATTTCCTGATTCAGTCATCAACTCATTTTGAGAGGCAAAAGCAAAAGCAAGAAATTTGTCTTTGAAATTGCCCACCAAAGGTAAAATTGATATATTGTGAATAGCAGCATTCACAACATTACCCTCCCCTAGATTGGCCTTAGGAGGTAGTATTTACAAAGGAACTTTGTGTGCACTCAAGCAAAAGGACGGCCACTAAAGAGGAGCTTTACCGTGTATTTGGACCCCCGTTTAAAAGCCACTTCTAAAGAGCTGATCCACAGAGGGTCTAACTTATGTGCGCAAACACCTACTCTGTGTTGGTAGTAAAGTACATGGTCACCAACATTGAACTCAGGCAGGGGGAGCGTCCAGCATTGTCAGGAGAGAGCTCAAGCATCTTAGTCTTATATGCAGAAGTGTAGCCTGTAGCCTGTATATTGATTATGCGGTTGAATAGATCCTTAATGTGGTTGTCAGGTTTCATGGCCTTATCTGAGGTAAGCAGGGGGGCCCCAAGAGCTATGGGGTAGTAGCCTCTTGCCCATACAGCATAGCAAAAGGGGAGTACCCAGTGATACAATGTTTGCTAAGGTGGTATGCAAAGAGAGCAGCAATAAGTATAGGTTCCAGTTGGCAGCATCAGAGTAGGTGAGCTTCCTCATAATAGAGACCATTGTTGAATTTGCACGTTCAACTGACTCATTAGTAGAAGGATTGTAGGGGGAAGAGAAGGATTGGTGAGATCCCAAAGCTTTGACAACAGAGGTTACTAGCTTGGCATTGAAGTTAGTCTCATTATCTGAGATCAGCACTTGAGGACAGCCATGGCGGTAGAAAACATCTTGTAATAAGAAGGCAGCAGTTGTCTTAGCTGTGATGTCTTTATATAGGGTGTGCCTCTACCCACTTGCTGAAGTGATTTTTGGCAATCAGAATAAAGCAACACCCAGAATGTGAGCGGGGGAGAGGACCTACCGCATCAATGCTGACAGTGTGAAAGGAATGTTGCAGGGGAACTAATTTGAACTTGTGGGCAGCAGCCCAAGGCCTCTGCAGCTGGCAGTTATGGCAACTAGCTATGAAGTCTGGGATCAGCATGCAAAGGTTCTCCCAGAAGTAGTTGTTTCTGGAGCCAGTCAAAGGTCTTGGCAATGCTCCATGCCTAGTCTCTTTATGAGCTTGCAACACCAACAAGAGGCAAAGACTGGGTCGTACATAAGGTAGATACTGGTCTTGTACCTTCTTGAAGAGCTGATTAATGTGTATGAGGGTATCTTCAGATAGCTTGGACAAGGCCAGTTGTACCTCTTCTGTCTTACTTTCCCAAGAAGAAGGGTACCCAATTAGTTTGTATAACCGGTTGGCCTCTCCAAGATGTAAAGCAAAAATGGGCATTCTGGAGAGCCCATCAGCGTTCTGGTGTTGAATCCCAGGGCAATGGAGCACAGTGAAGCCGTAGCCTTGAACATGTAGAACCCATCTAGCTAGGCGCCCTTCAGTCTCCTTCAGCTGTTGTAACCACTTACGCAAAGCGTGATCAGTGACAACTGTGAAGTGGGTACCATATATGTAATGACAAAACTTCTTGACTGCATGCAACACAGCAAGACACTCCTTCTCTGTGACACTATAGTTCTTCTCATGTTTGTTTAGCATACAGGAAGTGTAAGCCACAGGATGGTCTACACCCTTGTTGTTCAGTTGCGCCAGAATGGCTCCAATAGCTAGATCACTAGCGTTGGTGTACAGGATGAACTCTTTATCATAGTCAGGATACACTAGGATTAGCACCTCTTTGAGGTTTTGATTAAGGGTCTCAAAGGCTTGCTGCTTACTGGTAGTCCACTCAAAAGGGACATTACGTAGCAGTTGGACTAGAGGTTCATTAGTATTGGCAAAATCAGGGATAAACTGTCTATAGTAGCCCATCATCCCTAGAAAGACTTGTACCTCTCGCAGGTTGGTGGGCAAAAGCATTTTGTTGATGGCTTCAACCTTCTTAGTCATTGGGCAAATCCTGTTCTGGGTTACTTCATGGCCCAATAATTCAAGACATTCTTTGAAGAAGGCACACTTGGAAGGTTTTAGCTTAAGGCCAGCCTCTTGAATCTTTATGAACACCTCTTTGAGATGAGCCAGGTGATTGGTGAAGGTAGCGCTGAAAACTGTTATAAAATCCAAGTATACTAGGACACACAACAACTTCAAGTCACAGAGGATGGAGTCCATGGCCCTTTGGAAGGTGGCTGGGGTGTTGCAGAGTCCCTGCGGCATGCAAGTAGGCTCAAAAAGCCCTTCAGAAGTAATGAGCACAGCTTTTTGGCAATCCTTGGGAAATAGGTCAACTTGCCAGTATCCAGATGCCAGATCCATTGCAGAGAAAAACTTAGAGCCTCCAAGATTTTGGAGAGAATCATCAATACATGGCAAGGGATACAAGTCCTTCTTGGTCAAAGAGTTCAATTGGCAGTAGTCCATCACAATACAATGACCCCCATCTTTCTTCTTTAAGATGAGTAGTGGGGATGCCCAAGGACTTTGGGAAGGTGCCAGCAGCCCAGCGTTCAACAGTTGTTTGAGCTCTTTAGATACCTGGGCGTCCTCTACAGGGCTGCAGCAATATGGTTTAGCACAGAAGGGAGGAGCGTTGCAAGTGTTAATCTGATGGATAACGCCTTTGGCTAACCCATAGTTTGTACTGTCCTTGGCAAAGATGTCAGAGAATTGGTCTAGCAAGTCTAGCACCTCTTTCTGTTGAACCAGGGACAGCTGTGGAAAGTCTTGTGCAGTGAACAAGGATAGGACTTGGGGTTCATCCTCAGGTAGTTTAAAATCTTGAAACGTGCCAAAGGGATTAAGAGACAGGACATAAGGAGCGCTCAACAACTTGCCATATCTGGAAACCTGCCCCCTAGACACGGTCATGGGGAGAGCAGTCAGGTTGACTACCAACAACTGAACAGGGTTCTTATGGGAGACGTCTAGGATTCCTGTACAGAGATAGGGTTTTTTGCGTCCTAAACAAGGGGGGAAAGTAAAACTCCAAGAAGGTTTGTTCAGGTAGCTCATATGATATCTGGGAGTCCAGGATGATCTGGGAGCCAGGAGGGATGAAGATAGCAGACGTGGCTAAGAGAGGGGTTCCTTCAGATTCAGGACAAGCCATGGGTAGACATTTCATGTTGGAGGAGTGGGTGCAATATTTGAGGTTGAAAACCCTAGTGGGATACTCCAAGGCACATGTCTTGAGCCGTTTCCTGGAAACTTTAACCGGCTCTTCAAAGGTCAGAGGGACTCCATACCCCAGAATAGAGAGATAGCAATCTTTTAAGTTGATTATCTCATTATATTCCCTAAGGAACTAGGTGCCAACTAAGAGATCATAACTCTCATTTTCCAAGACAACTGCTGGCGCAGCAAGAAGAAGTTTGCCAAGCCGCATGGGTAGATCAGAGTATGCCCCTATGGCGCGGGTCATAGACAGTCCAGCTGTGCCATATGACTGGTGATAATTAAGGTCAGGGGCAAGTTTGAGTTTCTTCATAAGCTTGGAGGAGACAACACTGACTGGTGAGCCAGTGTCTAGAACAGCCTTGATCTTCATCTTTTGAATGGATATCTCTACTCAAGTGGTAGTGCAACCAAAGGGTGGAAGGACAGCCAATTTATCTTGAGCCTCTGCTAGTTCCTAGCCCCACTTCTCAATCATGCATATTAACCCTGGGAACTCCTTATAAACAGTCTGGAGAGGGAGCAAACAGATACATTCTTTAAGACAGCGTCAGCAACCTCAGCAGCTTCTTCTGATGACTCCACCAGCACAGGGGACCTCTTAGCCTGAGTGAGGTAGGGGTGCAAGACAATTTCTTTGGCTTCGGGCAAGGGCTTAGAGGTAGTTGTAGTCTTTCCTAAGCGCAATTTATAAGTGACTGTAATGGTCTCAGGAACAGCCAGGACAGAGTACCCATATGCGTTGGCATTGTCAGTATCAGAGTCATACAGGTTGGAGTTGTCAGAGATATTGTGGAACAAGAGGAGGATAGGAGAAGCCTCATTATCAGCAGGCTCAGAGTTGGTTATATAAGGAGGGAATTATAGAGACTGGAAAGAGTTGTCAACTGAGAGCGTCTCTGCCTCTAGGTTGACTGCTCTTTTCCTGCCTGCTCCTTTGGATAAGCTCCTTCAACCTGTGGATTGGTGCAGACTCAAGAATGATGACCTATCTGACCACTGTTGTGGCAACCTTGGCGTTGAGTAGGATTCTGTGAATTCATAGTAAGAATGCAAGGACCACAGGAAGATGAACCAGAGTTAGAAGCAGCTCAACTTTCCCTAACAACTGATCCAGAATAGGTAAGGTGCATATCCTGCAACAACGTCTTTATGCTCTTCATGGAGGAAAACATAGCCTTATGAGCTTTGAAATGAAGGCACATAAGTTGGTTAACCTTGAGAGCAAGCCATGTAGGCTTCATGGGCTGTCAACTGTCTGCTCGTGATCAGTTGCTGTCCTTTCATGTAGAATCTGTCTGCAAACTTGGCTATTGTCTCCTTAGGCTTGAAAGCAATGTGCATGAAGGCGTCCTTCTTTACTTCAGGCTAAGGTCACCACCAAACTTGTCAATAAGAAGCTGCTTGATATCTTCCCACGTCTCAATGAAGGGCAGCTCAGGCACCACCACTTCCTGGCAAGTTGGATGTAGACAGGTCAGAATAAGTTCTTTCTTAACTTTGTCCAAAGCTTGTCTCATGGCAGTTTTGTAGATAGTAGTAAAGCTGCAATAGTCAAAGTCTTGGGGTTGAAGACTTGCTTAAAGGTAGGCTTGAAGTGTGCTTCAGGAGTTGGGCCACCATTGTTGCTATCAAGTACGTTTATATGTGTGGAAAACTCTGCTTTGGATTCAGAGGGAGTCTAGACCATAGCTTCCAAACACTCTCTTCAAGGGTATTCAGGGTCTCAACAGCGCGGGCACCCGTATCAAAAGCTTGAGTGGACTGTTGTGCAGTAGTATCCAAGCATTGACCTTGGGTGGTCACTATTGTGGAGAGTTCAGCCAGTTATGAAGTAAGGAATGACCCTACTGAGAGGCAAGGGGTGAACCTATCATTCACAGAGTCAATCACGTCATTTATCTCTTGTACGTCTCTATCCAGCTCAGTATGGTCCCACTTCAATTAAGCCACCTCGTTAGCTAGGGCAATTAGTTCCCTAGCGCATTGGATTCAAGGAGCTCCTGGTAAGCCAGGGCAGCAACCATCTTCATCAACAACCCCAACTAAACTAGCAGCAGTTGCCATCATCTCGCATAAGGCAGCAAGTTCTTGCTGTAGCTCTGCAACTTGAGCAGTTAATTCAAGCACCTAGGAGTCAGGTTGAGGAGCTTCAGCAGGACGTCCTTGACCTCAAGTAGTTGTATGTAGCTTGTGAATAGCATCCCATATTCTTTGATCTCAATCTGCCAAGTCATCAGAAGGGGGAGAGGGCGGAACATCTGGCTTGGGCGTAGCTAATTCATTCACTTGACTCTGGAGTTTGGCTATAGCAGCAGCAGTGGCAGCTCTTTCTTGATCAAACGCCGCACTGAGTTCATTAAGGCCATTAACAGCAAAGTCTGCTACCTGATGTAGTTGCTCAAAGGAATACATGCTGAATACATTGAGCTGTTGCACAAGTTGTTTGAAGTTAGTGAGATAAGTGTTTAGGGTAGAATCTACTTGAGTTTGCCAGGGTTGTTATAGATGGTGAAACTTGTGTAGACGCTCTCTCATATATTTGGGGATGGACTGAGGCATTCTTTTGATAGAATTAACCAAAAAGGTCTGGGAGGTGACAGAGTTGCGCTGGTTGTCAGATACCAAGGAAAACAGGGAATAAATACACTGTTGGTAGGCCGCAAACTGGTCCCAGTGGTGGGTAACTGCTGCTTGCAGAGACAAGATTTCTTGGATGTGGAGCCCCAACACCATTTGATGGTGAGCTAAGGCAGGCTGCACAAAGGACAATAGTAAGTGCTCAGCAGAGCCAGCCGCTGAGAGGAGCTGTTGTGTAAATTGAGGAGCCACAATTAATTTGTAGTATTCAGCCCAACTGAACTGCAACTGAAGGCAAGGGATGGCTCCTTCACAGGCTATCCCAAGGGCTAACAACATGACTTGTTCTAAGTCAGGGGTACCCATGGGGTAAGCAACTAGGCAGAGACCATTCCTGAGGTTCAGTATAGTGGGGGTAATAGGCTGATTGGCAATATCCTCTTCAATAGGAGGACTGGTAATTTCAGGTGAAGTCAACTCTTGTATAGGCAGAGGCAAAGGACCTGAAAACGTGGATGCAAAAGGGATAACCAAGGGGCTTACAGCCCCTGTAGTGAGCACCATTTTTGTTGTGTTCTGAAGCGTGGCACAGACACACAACGGGAATCCTAACCTTAGGATTGGATTTGTACTAAGTCTTGATTAGATGGCAGGGAAGGCTATGCATTTACCTTGCAGCCCTGGAAGAATAATCTCTACTAATTGTGGCTAGAGAGAGGCGCAGAAGTACAGAAGACACAAAGAAAAAAATGTGAATAGAACTTAATTTTTATTGGTGAATGTGAAATGGAATATATAGTGGTTAGGAGTACCAAAAAACACTACCAGGACGGTAGGATCACTTGCCACCAGTATTAGTGGGGCAAGTGAGTTGCACAGAGTCAAGAAACCAAACAATTGTATTTCCTGATTCAGTCATCAACTCATTTCAAGAGGCAAAAGCAAAAGCAAAAGATTTGTCTTTAAAATGGCCCACCAAAGGCAAAATCAATACATGATAAATAGCGGCATTCACAACACACAGAAAGGAGGTGCATCACCAGTATCAATCTGATGAATGACCCCCTTAGCTAGGCCATAGTCTGTAGGTCCAGAGGCAAAGATGTTGCTAAATTGATCAAGCAGGTCCAATACATCCTTTTTTTGGATGGGTGATAATTGAGGGAAGTCAGCAGCGGTGAATAAAGAGAGGACCTGGGGATCATTTTCAGGTAGATTGAAGTCACTGAAAGTTCCAAAAGGGTAGAGGGATGCCACTTGCTCTTCTCCTAAGAGGCAACCATGCCCTACAACCTGGCCCCAAGTCACGTGCATGGGTAGGGCAGTCAAGTTGGCAAGCAGAAGTTGTACAGGTTCTTTGTAAGTTTGATCTAGGATTTCTGGACACAACCAAGGTTCTTTACGGCTCAGGGATTCAGGAGAGTAGAGTTCCAGTAATGACTTTTCAGGTAGCTTATAGAAAATTTGCAAGTCAATCACCACTTGGGAGCCGGGAGGAATGGTGATAGCTGCCAAAGCAAGAAGAGGTACACCTTCTTCTGCGGGACAGGAAGGAGGAGGGGTACACATGTTGGAAGAATGAGTCCTATACTTGAGGGAGAAGATACCTGTGGGGTATTCAAGCACACAAGTTTTGAGATGCTTTCCAGGGAGTTATGAGGGTTCCTCAAAAATCAAGGGGACCTCATATCCTAAGAGTGAAAAATATCCATTTATAGGTTCACAATCCTGTTATACTCTTGGAGGAATTGTGTACCAGCCAAGAGGTCATAGCTTTTGTTCTCAAGAACAACAGCGGGAGATGCAATAAGGAGTTTCCCAAACCTCATGAGTAGGGAAGAGTAGGCGCCAATGGCCCAAGTTTGAGCCATGCCAGCTGTGTCATATGACTGAGTGTAGTTGAGGTCGGGGGCCAGCTTAAGTTTCTTCATCAGTTTTGAAGACACTACGTTGACTGGAGAACCTGTGTCTAGGATGGCTTTGATTTTAACCTTCTGGATTGATACTTCTACATGGGTTGTATCTTTTCCAAAGGAGGGCAAGACAGCCAACACATACTGCGCAGCCTCTAGTTCTTTCTCCTACTTAGCTAGCATGCATCTTAGGGCAAGAATCTCCTTATACACAGTCTGCAGTGGGAGAGATATGGTCATGTTTTTGAAGAGGGCCTCAGCTAGCTCAGCAGCTTCTTCCAAAGAGTCAACTAAGACAGGAGGACAATGTGCCTGTGCTAGGTAGGGGCAAGCCACCATGGCCTTGGCTTTATTTGGGAGGGCTTGAGAAGTGGTAGTAGTCTTCCCAGAGCAGAGCTTATATGGGACAGATACAGTTTTGGGAACAGCTAGAACAGAGTAGCCATAGATATCAGACTCTTCATTATCTGAATCTTCAGGTTCTGAATCACTGGAGATGTCGTGGAATAAGTGAAGGATTGTTGGGCCAGAGAAAGAAGGAGCTTCCTTGTCAGAGAGAGGATCAGGAGGAGATGGGGAAGATTGGTCAGCAGAGAGTGTCTCTGCCTCTAAGCTGACCTCTCTTTTCCCACCTGTTCCTTAGGATCACAACCTTCCACCTGGGTATTAGTGCAGGTGCGCAAGTGATGTCCAATTTGACTGCAGTTATGACAGCCTTGTCTCTTAGTCTGTCCACCTGAACCCAGAGTCATAATGTGCGGTGTGAGAGAGGTGATCCTGGCATTATTGGCTTTATTTTAACGCAGCATAGTGCCCCCATGGGTCAAATGCATGTCTTGTAAGAGCGTCTTAATACTCTTCATGGAAGTGAGGGAAGCTTTGTGCACCTTAAAGTGAAGGCATAGCAGCTGGTTCACCTTAAAAGCATTTTAACAAGCCATGTAAACTTCCCAGGAAGTTAACTACCAACTGGTGATTAGCTGTTGACCTTAAATATAGAAGCAATCCACAAACTCAGCCAGGGTTTCCTTGGGATTAAAGGCAATATGCATAAATGCATCATTATTGACTTCCAAGCTGAGATCTCCTCCAAACTCTTCAATAAGGAGGCTTTTCATGTCCTCCCAAGTAACAATGGAGGAGAGTTTGGGGACCACTACTTCTCAACACATGGGATGAAGACAGGTAAGAATATGCTCCTTTTTGAGCTCATCAGTGGCCCTATGCATTGACGTCTTGTAGATTGTTAAAAATGCAGCAATAGTAGAGATTTTAGGGTCAAATATCTGCTTGAAGGTTGGCTTGTAGTTTGGGTCAATGGACAAGGAAGTGGATTGGCTGTTGTCACCAGGGTTAAGGACATTGATGTGAGGGTTGCCCTCAAATTTGGATTCAGCAGAAGATTGTCTAGCCCAGAGTAAACAAAGACTCTCCTCCAGGGTATCCAAGGTAGAAATATTCTGTCCACTGACATCTTGAGCAGTAACAGCAGCAGCTCCAAATTTGTCAATCCTGATTTGTTGTACTACCAAAGTACCAGCAACCCCATTGACACAAGTAGTCAAAGAAGTTGTTTGGGAAACCAGAGGGGTAATCTGTCCATTTATTGTGTATGTAAGGCAAGAGAGGATTTGCAATTTGTGCTCTAGAGCATCTTGTTAATCAGCCATATCATTTTTTACTACCGCTAAATAATCCAAGGCAAAAGCACAGTTGACACGGGGTTGGCCTTCTAATCCTGGGCAACATCCATGGTCAAGATGGGTAGGAGTTCCCAAGACTTCAGTCTCCTTTTTGCCATTGGACTAGGAGGACAAGTCATCAGGGTCAGAGAGATGTTGTCTCAAATACTCAATCTTGCCTTGAAAAGTAGCCACTTGATCAGTTAACATGGCAATGCGAGGATCAGGTGTAGGCTCAACAGGTGGGGGATGAGGAGTGGCGGCCTGATGTTGAGTGATAGCTTTGAGCTCAGTTATAGCTGCCCAAGGCCTTTCTTCAAATGCAAGGGAGTATCAACAGGAGGAGTCAGTGGAGTCACCTCAATGGAGGCCACCCTATTGTCAACATAATTCTGTCCTGACTCAAGGTATTTTCCAAAGTGGCCTTGCCCAAGCCATACTGTAAGTGCAAATGTTGGCCCCAAGTATCAACGTGGGTCCCAACCAACTCAAGCTGGGAGTTAACATGCTCTCAAAATTGGTTAAGTTCAGCAACTAGAGTCTCAAAATCCTGTCAATATTTCAAAAGGGTTAACTCAATCTGGTTACATCACAAAGCTTGGTGGTTATCTAGTTCACAAAGTCAATCCTTAATGTACCCAGGACAGAGACCAGGAATGGTGTGCATTGCCACACTGCCTGTATAGAGAAGAGAGCAGGCGGCGGCACAAGCTTGCTTGTAATTGAGTGAGAAAGCTGGAAGGGGGGCCCAAGAGGGCCCAGGGGACAGCACCATTACCATAGGAGTGGAGGGGGAATTGGTGATATCTTCTTCTAATGGGGGGCTAGAAACTTTAGGTTGCTTGGGTACTTCAGAAACAAAGGGGGAAGAACCAGAGAATGCACGCGGGAACAGGGTAACCAAGAGGATTGCAGCCCCTGTAGTGAGCACCATTTTGTTGTGTTTGGCTCCTGGGGACAACATCCAGGAGGACACGGCAGAAAATCTTTATTACAAAAGATTTGAGGTTCAAAGCTAGCCTTGGGTTAGCCTTCAGGGCAATATTAAGGACACATACCTTAATTTCCTGGAATAAAAGATGAGGATTTTCTTTTAACAGAAAGGAAAGGAAAAAGCTTGAAGAATATTAAAGCCAACATAAATGTGGATAAACATGTTTTTATTAGGAGAAATAATTCTACTTAAATAGTAGAAAAGGAACAATAATCACTCATTAGGTAGACAGAGTGGCCAAGGGGGTCACATTGGGATGAGGTTATACCAGGATCAGACAAGGGAAGGTATGGTATTCCTGAATGAGTGTATATTGGCACAGACCCATTTACAAAAGGCAAGGAATTCCCAAACCCAAAAGCAAAACCAGTCAAATCTTTGAACTTATCATCATTCAAAGGCTATATCAAATTAGCATTAATGTTGCAATTTACAACATTAATGTTCATTACCCAGACTTTGTTGCTAACCTCATGTCTGTTTTTTGATAGGGACTAAGGTATCCTGTAGACGTTTTTCTTCTTTTTCTAGTTGGTTGCTTTTGGCCTGTATGATTTGAGGGTCCAAGCATGGTGGAACTTCACTGGGCATTTCCAGCTTGGGTCCTAATAGCGCTTGGATAATATTGAATTGTGTGCCATAAACTAACTTAAAGAGGCTTTTCCTGGTGGGCCTATTCACATAGTCTGTCATACAAGTAATGCAGTTGGTAGCTGCTTATACCAGTCCTCAGGTCTCCCGGCGGTGAGTTTGGCCAGGGCCTGCACTAGGCTGCTGTAAAGCTGCTCCATGTGTCCATTGGCCTGAGGGTTGTAGAGTGTTTTCACTGTGTGCTGGACCCCATTTTTGGTGAGGTTAATTTTGGTATCTTCAGAGGTCAATTCTAGGCTCCGTCAGTTATCAGGAGTTCTGGTTTTCTGAACTTACTGATAATATCTTTTCCTATGAACTGCTGTAAATCATTGCCTGTGTGAGATCTTACTGCTTGTGTCACTGGCCAGCAAGTGGTGAAGTCAATAGCAGTGATGATTTATTTCTTTTTTGTGCTTTCCTGGCATGGGTCCTTGTGACCATACAACAGTCACTGTCAAGGCTTTAGCCAAATAAATGCTCTGAAGTATAAAGTTGTTTCTGTTTTTGCTGTTTATTGCATATATATAGGTTTTTGGAAGTCTTAAGGTAAAGATTCCTGAAAAATTGATATCTATGTTCAGTAAAAGAATAGAGGTCAAGATTGCCAAGTCAATCTTGGAGACTGGGTGTCTCAAAAGCGGTTTAATTAATTGGGAAGATTAATTAGTAAATGCATGGGAATATAATTAATGAAGATTTAATTTTATTGTTTAATGGCCTTGACTGTATCAAGAAGTTTGATTAAGGTTAAACATAAGAAAACCCCCCCCAAATTGTGGGTTAAAAGCGCCGTCTTTGCAAATTCATCAGGATAAAAGCACCGCTGCGCTGCCTAAGTGATTTGTAAAGCACCAAGGTGCTTGGCTCAAGCTTTGAAGCATTTTAATGGGTTTTGAGGCAAAAAAACCATTAAATTCAAAGATAACTAAATAAAGGCAAGGATGCCTAGGAATTCATGTTTGATCAGCTGGTTTCCAGTTGGAACACTGATAGCTGAGTTTTGGGATGTGTAATCCACAGGTTTTTGGCACTGGGATCTGAGGCAGCTTATGCTGAATTGGTACATTGGGATGAACAGAGTCAGGTGACTTTTTCCCATTGGAAGTTAACTCTCATAGGTTGAGAATTGTTGGGGATCTTTTAGTTAAAGATCTATGTTGGATGACTCAAATGTCATAGACAATGTGACACAAATCATTGGTTGATTCAGGAACCAGAGGGGTTATCAGCTGTATATGCCCCAAATGATATATAAGCAAAAACAGTTAAACATTAATAAAATATATTCATATTGTTGGTTTTGACGCTTTCCCCTCACTTATTTTTCAATTATCATGTCTTTTTTTTAAAAATTTGAGAGAGCCAAATTTGGAGTAATTCATGTGGAAATAGCCACTGCAAGGAATGAAGTACCTACAAGTTCATTGGAAGAAGCTTGGTCCAGCCTGGAGGTCACCACAACTATTCCTGAGGAGTCCTTGGTGGAAGTCAATGCTGCGTTTGAAGAGCTATATTCTGACTATTTTGAAAAGGAGGGGGACTCCTGCCCAAGGCAATCAAATTTACGCTTGGGATGCTTGGAACTTATTGGTACAATGGGGTGAAATCTTACAACAAGTAAAAGAAATGGCAAACTGTGAAATTAAGCATTGAGGGCAAGAGAGGAAAAAAGCGTTGAAATTATGGCTTGTTGGCAGGATGATAAAAAAGCATTGTCCCAGAAAATTGCCTCCCTGGAGGCAAAGATCCT
The DNA here is from genome assembly GCA_014839935.2 of Entomophthora muscae. Lineage (NCBI taxonomy): Eukaryota > Fungi > Entomophthoromycota > Entomophthoromycetes > Entomophthorales > Entomophthoraceae > Entomophthora > Entomophthora muscae. The sequence goes on from QTSX02002387.1 coordinate 60,506, forward strand.
CAAAGCTTTGTCACAGGAAGGTAATGGAAATAATATTCAAGGGCAGGATGATGGTAAAATGGACTGGTTAGGCCTGGATCTGTCACAGTTCTACAATGTCTAGGGCCAACACTTTGAAAGGCAGCTGTGAACAAATAGGCAGTACAGATTTAGGAGGAGTGTCACTTTTTGAAATCTTTTCACATACTTTGAATTTCTCTAGGACTGCCTGAACATCCTGGTATGGGTTTGGCCTCCATGCTTTGTGTTTAAGGAATTTGTAGAGATTGCGGCTTTTAGTTTGTCCTAGGTCTCTGTGGTAACTTAGGATGGTTTCTACCCGCTCATGTGTATTAATATAAGATATGGTGGCTCAATCAGTCATTTTGTGGTGTAAGGTCCTGTACAGGTTGGTGAATAGATGTTTGTTCTTGATGATTGTCTCCTTTGTAACGTCAGTGGTTCCAGGAGGGAAACCCTTGTCCTTTGTTTGGAGTACCAGGAGAGTTCAGTCTGGGTCAAGCCCATTCTTGCCTCTTGTGGCTCTAAAGTACAGGCTCAAAAGTTCATCTGCCATGGCAAGTTCTTTACTAGGCTTGTACTGTATGATCATGTTGAATCTTTCCAGGATTTACATCCATTGTGCTTGTTGGCAGGATAGGTTTGCCTGGGGTTTAAAATATATGTGGATTTTTGGTCAGTCAGGGAAGTAAATTCTTCTTGTAGTACTAAATAACAACGCCATTTGACCAAACAATGTATGATGGCCAGCAATTCTTTGTCATGTATAGGGTATCATTACTCACTGTCTGTAAGTTTATGTGATTTGTAAGCTATGGGCAGGAAGTCCCCATTGCTGTTCTTGATGTGTAGTACTCCTCCAATGGATGTGTTGGAGGCGTCTGTTTCCATTTGATACTCCCCATTGTGTTTGGGGTATTGTAGGATAGGTGCAGTGGTGAGTTTTTCCTTAAGACGTCTGAAACAAAGGTCATTTTTTTGTGGGGGGGGGGGTCCATAAAAATTTGGATTTGGCACCAGTTATAGCAGACAGAGGTTTAGTCAGGCTGCCACAGTCAGGGATGAACCACTGCATGTAGGAAACCATTCCCAAGAATGTGCAGAGTTCTGAATTTTCTTTGAGAGGTGTCATCTTACAGATATCTTGAATCTTCTGGTTATCAGGTTTAATGTCATCCTTTGAGACTACATGTCCCAGGAAGCAGAGATGTTTGTGGAAGAATTGGCATTTGGATGGTCTAATTAGCAGTTTTTGTTGTGCCAGAGTAGCAAACACTGCTTCCAGGTCCTTGTGATGCTGTAATAATAAAGGGCTGTAGATGATGATATTTTCCAGGTATACTAGAGCATATTTGCTAATATGGGGAGCAAACACTTTGTTCATGAAAGTCACAAAGGTTGAAGGCGCATCTGTCATTCCAAAAGCAAGCACACACACTTGTATGCTCTGTACTTAGTGCAGAAAGCTGTTTTGGGTATACTTTCCTCCTTGATGTGTATTTGGTTGTAACCTGTGGTAGGTTAATTTTGGAGAATACAGTGGCTCTGCCCAGGGCATCAAAGAGGTTGTCAATGAGTGGGAGAGGGTAGCAGTTCTTGATGGTGACTTTGTTGAGGGCTTAGTAATCTGTGACCAATTGAAGGGTACTGTCTTTCTTTGCCACAAAGAATACAGCGGCACCAAACAGCAACTGTGAGGGACAGATAAGTCCTTTCTCAAGTGCCTCCTTGAGGTAGGCACATAGGGTGTTGTCTTTTTTAGGGGTGAGTTGGTAGATGGGTTGTGCCTTAGGTACTGCTTCTTTGAGTTGAATGGAGTGCTGTATATGCTTCTCAGGCGGTAGTCCTGGTTGTGCCTCTTTGAAGATTTCAGGATGGCGGGCCACAATGTTGTGGTCCTGAGGAGTAGTGGTGTCCTGGTGATCTTTGAAGTGTATGATCTTGTACTATTAGGAGTCCCAATCAATTCCTTGAGGTTCTCCCTTTTTTCCAGGGTTTCAGTAATACGTACAAAAACATGGCCACACAGGAGTTGGTCCATTGAGTCAGGATAGATCTGCTGATTGACGCCTTTGCGTTTGATGGTTAATACTGAGGTTGCCCAATCTACGTGGGGATTATTCCTTTGTAGCCAGTCTAGTCCCAGTACAATATCAAACTTGGGGAAGTCAATGACAGATCCCTGGATGGTGGAGTGCAGGTTCTCTAGAATGATGGAGAAAGGGGCTGTTTCCTTTGTCACAGCAATGTGATGTTCATTGGCTAGGGCCATGTTTTCAATCTGCAAAGGATTAGTGGTCATCTTGAACTTGTCTACAAAGCTGCTGTTGATTAGGGTTTGGTTGGCGCCTGATCCCAGGAGTGCTGAGCCTGTGTAACTGCAAAAGCAGAAATGATAGGACATCAGTTTATTGAGATTTCTGGCAATGGTGTAGAATAATGGGTCTTCTGAGGGCACTTGGATCATTGGGCATTGGTCCACGTCCTCAGGGTGGTACTCATTGTTGGGAGCTTTGGGAATAGTTCAGGGAGAGATTGGCTTTCTTAATTCTCTCCCTGGACTTTTCCCTTGCCGTGATTGTCTTGAGTGGCAGTGATACATAAATGGGTACAATTTGACTGCCCTTTTTTCCTGTTTCTGTGTCCATTTGAGCCTGCATGCTTATGTTTTGCATTGTTTTTGTTTTCAGGAGACAGTCAATTGGTGCGCCCTGTCAATTAGGAATCTTTGGGTCTCTCTCTCTTTCTAGACTGCGCTTTGTGGAGGGTGTTGGATATCTGCTCCGCCTTCTCTGCTTTGCAATATAGGCTTTGTGGATTGGTTACTTGGTCCAGGTTGATTTGTCTCATAATATGTGACTTAAGGACGTTGCAATACATGAGATGTGTGGCTGGAGTGTAAAATGCCATATCTGCAGGGGCACATAGGCAGAGTTCTTCATAAGCATGTGTGAGTTCCTTTACAGTGCCTTTCTGGGTCAGGTTCTTCACTTGGCGGATAACCATGAGGGTGGTGTCCTTCAATTCAAACTGTGCCAAGAAGTCTTGTTTAAAAATTTCCCAGTCTTTCACAGTATGGTCTTTGTTCCACTTTTTGCACCAAGTGCCTGCATTTTGTGTGAGTCAGATGGAATCTCTGCAATCTAGAAGCGTTTTGGACATTCCATCTGCGCCAGTTTGCTTTGGGAAGATTGAATCCAAGCTGCAGTGTTGTTGTTGTTGGCCCCAGTAAATGGCTTTAAAGAGGCACTCTGAAATTTTTGGGCCACTTAGGCAGGCATGATTCCTTCTTCAGTTATGGCTCAAGACGGAATGATAGGTTTCTGGAAGAAACCTTGCGCTGACAGGGCGTTGAAGGCGGGTACTGGTACAAGCATATTCTGGTATAGTACAAATCCTTCTGGTATCTTGGTACCTGACAGGTATGGTGTCCAGTCTAGAAGGAGGCCAGATATGATTATTTCAAAGATTTGTTGATTGCAGCAATTAAGGGCAACAGGCAGAATTTTGGTGAATAAAGTAGGATGCAAACCCTACTTCTGCTACCAATGTCATAACTGTGCTGTTTTAGCAGAGTTGCAAGGGGGGAAATATTTAAAAGCTAGATAATATTCTTTATTGAGAGATACATATTATATAGTCATTATGAATCATAGATAACAGGAACATAATAGTGTTGATCACACGGTGGGATGGTGAAGGGGGTGGCCTGATCCTAGTAATGAGTCAAGCGCCAAAATGAGGTATCCACTGTAAGGGATCATTGTTTGTTCATGTTGTTGGATTTGGAAATTTGATTCAACTTCCTAGTTTGGCTTTGAGTGACTGTATAATTAGATTGCAGGTCACAAACATGTTTACTTGGAACCTTGCTAGTGTGTCAAGCCTGCTGTTTCAACAACTGAAGCTGTCAAAATTGTTATTGTAACTAAAAAATTGTAAATTAAAGCAATCAAAATACACTAAAAATAGAAGTTTAAAATTTTATGATTTACTTGTATTTTAATCTTGAGTCTATAGTTGGAAAGTTCTCAAAAACATTTTACACAACTCAGGAGCCATGAAAATGAATAAAAATGCCTCTGTTCCTAAATTGGATAGCTGTTGATTGGCTGTTAAACTGTTATTTTCCTATTTTAGGCTGCTCATAATGCACATCTTGTGTGACTTCATTTTGTTTTGTGCTTGTGGAATCTTGCTTCTATATTGCTCAAATTTTGTTACATTTTAGTCCTTCTGTTGGTACCTCATATGAATCCTGATTGGATTATAATATACTTCCAAATAGCATACATCCATCTCACTTGTTGTGTCAGTTCATTTTGTTTGTGGTTTGAACTACACCACTTGATGTTTGATAGAATTTTGTATAATGGGCTAGTGAAATTTTGTTTATTTTTTTACATTTTTCCAGTTCACCAAAAATACTTAACTTATTTACTATCTGAAACTTGCCTGACCTAGATTTTTCTCAAATCTGAGTCCATTTTATTTAAATCTGATATATTTTTGCTTTGCACCTTAGCTTTAAAAGCTACTGTACTTGGATTTGACAATCCCACATTTTTGCCAACAGGTTCCGAATATACAGTTTTGATTATAATTGGATTGGTTTACTTTTTATTTTTAAAAAAGGAAGGTAAAAAATCAAAGCATAAATATCATTTAAAATAGTTTTCTCTTATACCTTAATTTACTTGTTGTTAATCAAGAAATGATTCAACAACATTTTAGACTTGCTTTACATCCAAGAGGTCTGAGATGTAATATTAATATACTAGAATGGTTGAAAATCAAAAAAGAGATTACTTCACCTCAATCTACAATTCCTGTCACAAGGTGCTGTTACCATCATTAAAATTACAGCAGAAACTTCCATTGGCTTTCAGAATTTGGCATAATTCTATCAAAATATTATGAATATACTGTAAATTCAGAACCTAAACGTAAAAATGCTGGATTGTCAAATCCTTGGTCCAAATTTTGAATCACTTTTGCAGGAAACTCAGCTGAGTGAAAATTAAAATATTAAATAAAATTACCCATTTAATTTGACTTTTTTTGGTTTATTTAAATTGGCAGATTTCTAATCTCTTGAGCATATAACTCAACTAACAAAAGAAAAAACACAACAAACAAATGCAGGATATGTGAATCAGAAATGTGGGATTCTAATGTGCAATTTGAGATTTTCTGTATGTCAAACAAATCATAGACATCATGTAAAAATTAATATTGTAACTGTGTTGTTTTAGCAGAGTTACACGGGGAAAAATATTTAAAAGATAGATAATAATCTTTCTTGCAAGATAGTGATTATATAGCTATTGTGAATCAATGGATAGTAGGAACATGATTGGTGATCATACGGCTGGATAGAAGAGGGGGGTGGCTTGATCCTGATAATGAGTCAAGCGCCAAATCAAGATATCCACCGTGGAGGATCATCATCTGTTCATGTTGATAGATTTGGTAGTTTGAGTTGACTTCCTAGTCTGGCTTCCAGTGACTGGGTAATTGGATTGCGGATCACAAACATGCTTGGTTGGAACCTTGTTGGTGGGTCAAGCCTGCAGTTTTGACACACACACCCCCGGCTGAAGGTCAGCCTCCTCTGGGGGAAGATTATCAGGGAGGTTGTCAGGAGCCTGGGCGCCATATTAAACCAGTTGTTGTTTGGTGGCAGGCAGGGCAGTTTCTTGTTGTTTCTGTCTTGCTTTGCAGGGTCATAGGCGGTTGTGGTGTAAGGTCTTGTCTTGCTTGCGTTTCCTGAGCCCTTGCACAAGGTAAGTGTTATTGTTGTTTACCTTTAGAATGATTGCTGGCACTACTTTTTTGGGTTTTAGTTTGCTTTTGTCAACAGTCATGACCCAGACTTTGTCCCCAACTTCATGTCTTTGGCAGATGGGAACAAAGGTCTTTTTTAAGAGTTCCTTTTCTTTGGTTGCTTGTTTTCTGTTGGTCTCTATTATTTGAGGGTCTGAGCAAGGAGGGACTTGACTTAGAATTTCCAGTTTGGGTCCTGTCAATGCTTGAATGATATTTGGCTGTATGCCATATACCAGTTCAAATGGGCTTTTTCTGGTGGATCTGTTCACTTGGGTTTGGCACACAAGTAATGCAGTTGGTAGCTGCTTATACCAGTCTTCAGGTCTCCCAGTAGTGAGTTTGGCTAGGGCTTGCACAAGGCTACCATTAAGCTTCTCTACGTGTCCATTGGCCTGTGGATGGTATGGTGTTGTGACAGTGTATTTTGACCCCATTTTCAGTGAGGTACACATTGGTGTCTTTGGAGGTCAATTCTTTGCCTCCATTGGTTATCAGGAGTTCTGGCTTTCCAAACCTTCTTATTATTTCCTTGCCAATGAATTGTTGGACGTTGTTACCGGTGTGTGTTTTCACCGCTTGAGCTACTGGCCACCTTGTTGCAAAATTGATGGCTGTGATGATGTATTTTTGTTGTTGTGCTTTCCTGGCATGGGGCCCATAATGTCAAGAGCCCATACTTTGAACGGTAGTTGGGTTTGAATGATAAGTACAGACTTAGGCAGGGTTTTGATTTTGGCAAACTTTTCAGAGACCTTGCACTGTTCTAGCACTTCCTGGACATTGTGGTATAGGGTTGGCCACCAGGCTTTATGTTTTAGGAATTTGTATAGATTTTGGATCTTATTATGTCCAAGATCTCTGTGGTAGCAAAGAATGGTATCAACTCATTGATGTGTGGGGATGTAGGGAATGGTTGTGCCATCCGACATTTTTCTGTGAAGGGTTCCATATACATCAGCAAAGAGGTGTTCATTCTTGATGACCATTTCTTTGGTGATATTGGTTGTGCCTACAGGGAACACTTTGTCTTTTGTACGTAGCACTAGGAGAGGCCAGTCTGGGTCAAGCCCATTCTCTCCCCTAGAAGCGCGGACATACAGACGGGACATGGCGTCCGCCACGGCGAGCTTGACCCCAGGCTTATACTGGATGAGTATGTTAAACCTTTCTAAGATTTTCATCCACTGCGCTTGGCGGCATGACAGGTTTGCTTGTGTCTTGAATTAGATGAGCAACTTGTAATTGGTTAGTGCTTTGAATTCTTCCTGCTGTTCCAGGTAACAGCGCCATTTGACTAGGCAGTGTACAATGGCCAACAGTTCTTTGTCGTGGATTGGGTATTGACAGTTGCCATCCGTCAGTTTGCGCAACTTGTAGGCTACTGGCAGGAAGTCACCATCACTATTCTTAATTTGTAGTACTACCCCAATGGATGCATCTGAAGCGTTGTTTTCCATCTGGTACTCTCTGTCTCATTTGGGGTATTGTAAGATGGGCGCTGTTGTGAGCTTTTCCTTGAGACGTCTAAAACAGAGGTCACGTTGGGGGTCCATACAAACTTGGACTTGACGCCTGTTATGGCAGACAAGGGGGAAGTCAAGATGCCACAGTTGGGGATGAAGCGTTGTACATAGGCCACCATTCCCAAGAAGGTGTGAAGTTCTGATTTGTCTTTGGGAGGTGACATTTTGCAGATGGCTTGTATCTTCTGGCTGTTGTGTTTGATGCCGTCTTTTGAGACTATGTGTCCCAAGAAGGGTAGTTGCTCTTAGAAGAACTGGCACTTGGAGGGCTTGGCCAACAGTTTGTGCTGTACCAAGGTTGCAAAGACTTCCTCCAGGTCTTTGTGGTGCTGTTCCACTGAGGGGCTGTAGACAATAATATTGTCCAGGTACACTAGGGCGTGTTTGCCTATGTGTGGCGCAAACACTTTGTTCATGAAGGTTACAAAGGTAGACGGGGCATTGGTCATGCCAAAGTTGAGTACCACACATTTGTAGGACCCGTACTTAGTGCAGAAGGCTGTCTTCCTCCTTGATACAAATCTGGTTGTAGCCTGCAGTTAGATCAATCTTGGAGAAGATGGAGGCATCTCCCAAGGCATCAAAGAGATTGTCAGTTAATGGTAATGGGTAACAATTCTTAATGGTGACTTTGTTCAAGGCGCGGTAGTCTGTGACTAGGCGTAAGGTACCGTCCTTTTTAGCCACAAAGAATACAGCGGCCCCAAAAGGGGACTGTGAGGGACAGATAAGTCCTTTTTCTAATGCCTCCTTGAGATAGGCGTGCAGGGTGTTGTCCTTGTTTGGGGTCAGCCTGTAAATGGGGTGTATCTTGGGTACAGCCCCCTTGAGTTGAATAGAGTGTTGGATGTGCTTCTCAGGGAGTAGCCCAGGTAGCGCCTCCTTAAAGAATTCTGGGTGACGGGCCACAATGTTACAATATTGCAGCGTGGAGGTGTCCTGGTGGTCCTTGAAGTGTATGATTTCATACTGGCAGGAGTCCCAGTCAATTGCTTTCAGGTTTTCCTTCTCATCCAAGGTTTCTGTGATGCATACAAAGACGTGGTCTTGTAGGAGTTGGTCTACAGAGTCCAGGTAGATCTGGTGGTTGACACCTTCACGCATGATGGTCAACACTGAGGTTGCCCAGTCCATGTGGGGGTTGTTTTTCTGTAACCAGTCCAGCCCCAGTACAACTTCAAACTTAGGGAAGTCAATGACGGGACCTTGGATGGTGGAGTGGAGGTTCTCAAGCATGACAGAGAAGGGGGAAGTTTCCTTTGTCACAACAATGTGGTGTTCATCAGCCAGGACCACATTTTTAATCTGCAAAGGATTAGTGGCCAGCTTGAATTTATCCACAAAGCTGCTGTTGACTAAAGTTTGGTCTGCGCCCAAGTCCAGGAGTGCTGAGCCTGTGTAACTGCAAAAGCAGAAAGGGTAAGACATCAATTTATTGGGATGTCTGGCAATGGTGTATAGTACCAGGTCTTCTGAGGGCACTTGGATCATTGGGAATTGGTCCACGTCCTCAGGTCAGTATTCATTGTTGGGCAAGTCAGGAGTTGCGTGGGGAGAGCTTGGCTTGCTTAGTGCTCTCCCTGAGCTTTTCCCTCATCTTGGTTGCCTTGGGTGGCAGTGACACGGAAATGGGTACGGTTTGACTGGCTGTTATTCCCATTCCCATTCAAACCCGTGGGTTTGTGGTTGTTGTTGTTGCCGTTGCCTCCAGGGGGTGGTTGAGAGGAGCGCCTGCTTGGATGGGAGTCCTTAGGCCTTTCTTGTTTTCCAGTCTGTGCCTTGTGTAGAGCGTTGGCTGTTTGTTCTGCTTTTTCTGCTTCACAGTGCAGGCTTTGCAGGTTGGTAACTTGGTCCAGGTTCACATGTCTCATCACGTGCAACTTTAGAGCGTTGTAGTACATGAGGTGTGTTGCTGGAGTATCAAAGGCCATGTCAGATGGGACACAGAGACAGAGTTCCTTGTAGGCGCAGGTGAGTTCTTTAACGGTGCCTGTCTGGGTCAGGTTCTTTACTTGGCGTATGATCATGAGTGCTGTATCCTTAAGCACAAGCCTTGCCAAGAAGTCCTGTTTGAAGGTGTCCCAGTTCTTATCAGTGTGCTCTTCATGCCACTTGTCATACCAGGTGCCAGCCTCAAAGGTCAGGCAAATGGAGATCTCTGCAATCCAAAATTGCTGTGGGCATTCCATCTGAGCCAGCTTGCTTTGGGCGGACTGGATCCATGCGGCAGCGTTGTTGTCTTTGGCCCCTGCAAAGGGTTCCAAGGCAGTGCTGCAAAGTCTTTGTGCAATATAGACGGGTGTGGTGGTTTTGTCAGCTGGTTGTGGCATCAAGGAAAGTGCCTGGAAGAACCCATGGGCAGACAGGGCTTTGAAGGCATGTAGCAGGATCACCGTGTTTTGGTAGAGAACAAAACCATCAGGTATCTTGGTACCAGGGGTATACGAAGTCCAGTCGGGCAGGAGGCCAGACATGATTCTGTCGAGGATTTGTTGGCCGCGGCGTGTGCAGACAACAGGCAGAATTTTTTCCAGATAAGGTAGGATGAAGAACCTACCTGTGCTATCAATGTCGTAACTGTGCTGTTTTAGCAGAGTTACACAGGGAAAAATATTTAGAAGATAGATAATAATTTTTATTGCAAGATAGTGATTATATAGCTATTGTGAATCAATGGATAGTAGGAACATGATTGGTGATCATATGGCTGGATGGAAGAGGGGGTGGCTTGATCCTGATAATGAGTCAAGCGCCAAATTGAGATATCCACTGTGGAGGATCATCATCTGTTCATGTTGATAGATTTAGTAGTTCAAGTTGACTTCCTAGTCTGGCTTCCAGTGACCAGGTAATTGGATTGTGGGTCACAAACCTGCTTGGTTGGAACCTTGTTGGAGGGTCAAGCCTGCAGTTTTGACATTAACAAATCTTAAATTGCAGGATTGTCAAATCCAAGAACCAAGTTTCAAATCATAATTGTGAGGAATTTGAAATAAATATAATTTATGGGTGTCTCAAAAAGGATGTTAAAGGATCTAGAGTGGATTTCTGCTGATTCTTTTAGGAATCATAGGCATTCTCAAAAATCACCCTATTCCAATTTAGAATGGCTAAAATTTAGATCCTACTATTCACAAAACTAACATACTTAACAATAAAATTGACTAAAATATACACATCTCTTATTGAGTTTATAATTTTTTAATAAAATTTTATTATGTCTTCTTTCAACAACAACCAAGTCAACAACTTGTTCCCTGGCCTTGACAAAATTATACAGGGCTACACTGGGTCTCTTAACAGTGAAGCCTCTGTCTACAGCCACTCCCAACCCGCAGGCCCCTCTGCAAGCCACACCCAGGAGTCTGTTTTTTCTCCCGCATCCTCAAGCATGGCTCTGTTTGCCAATCACGCACAGGCAGCTGCTAACCCAAATCCTTTATCAGCAATGGCATCCAGAACCAGCCATTTGAGCCATGGGGTCACTCAGAGAGCCCAGAGTCCCAAAATAGCCAATAAGATGGCACTGTCTGGTTCCCAAGACAGACACATCCCTCCCCCAGCCAATTAGCCTGCAAAACGCAGAAGAAAACTAATCACTCCAGAGATTGTTCTCAAAATGGTTGAAAAGTGAGAAAAGCTTATTATCCTTGGGGAAATTGCGGCTGCAATGGGGCTTGCAAAGTCCACTGTGGCTGCAACCCTTTGAGTCCACGCCAACTGTGGCCCCATATCAAGAAGACCCCAACTGGTGCCTGTTCTTCAACTGAAGGTGAAAAAGCCCACCCTCTCATGATGACTATTATGGAGTGTGACCCGCAGATGCCCCTGGTCCAGGTCCGTCTTCAACTGGGAGTCCACAGCATTTTCACCAATAAGAGAACAGTGAATTTGTGGATGCACAGAGTTGTGGTTGCTGCCAGACTCTTATCTAATCAGGTTCTCAGTGGCCCCAGTTTGGTGGATACTGACCTTTAAAATTCAACCATTATTAATTTTATCAAAGGGAGGGCAATGAGGGCCTGTAATGACATAATTTTCCTATCATACGCTAAGATTTCTGCAAGTGTCCAAGACTTTGGAGAGAAGCGTATCCAGTCTGACGTGTACAAGCACAGCCCAATCTTGTATTGTTTTGTCAGGGTTTTATTGGCAGTTTCCCCATTGGGCGTCAATTATTACTTGGCAATATTGAACACTGCAGATGGGTATGCCTACCAGACAAAGCTCAAGGCCATGCTAGAGAAATAGGCTACCCAAAACACCGCATACACAGTTGTTCTGAGTGCTGAGATAAAGCAGCAGGAATGGGCAAACCAAGAAATCAGGGCTGCAGGGCATACCTGCTGGTCCTACCCCATCAACTACGCTGACATGCATCTTGCAGATGTATGTCTCTATAATTTTTGTTCTGCTCTTAGGTGCTTAAAGCCTGCCCCATACCATGAACTAAGCACCTAAATTGAGAAGCATTATGATCTTTTCCCTTCTGTGTTTGTCCAGGACCTATCAGATCTTGTCATTTTATATGCAAGTGATAGTAATAAGTTCAAAAAGGACTCCTGCCTCCCCCCACGCCAATATATCTGTTTCACCAATCCCGCATATGTGACAGAAGACAAATTTGAGCAATTAAGGCAATCAGCTCTTGCTGTCCCTTCCCAGTCAACAAACCCTGCCTCCCCAACCCCCCATCAAGCCACCCGCCTTCCAACCCTGACTCCCAAACTACCACCCATTCCCTCACCACTATCTCTGATGCTGTCCCTTTCACATGCGCAGATGAAGGCGTTGTTCTTTCTTCCCATTCCCCCCCTACTTGTCCTTTGATGAGTAAAATAAAACTTTTCTTTGTGACAACTTATTAAAATTGATTTTTTTCTTTCAGTTCATAATTAATAATATATTTTTTTACATTGTTAGAATTCCCCATATGTAGAAAATATTGTACATTTGATATGGTAACATATAATTATTTCCATGGATATTTTCATTGTTGTTAATAAATCAAAGACCATAATTGTAAATATTTCATTAGAATATTGCAATTAGACGTCAACTCTTGATATTTTGATATTATATGCATAACCAATTCATATTGTTTAATAAAATTTATTGTAAACTTGGCCTTTTTTGTTGTAATTTATTTAAATTGACTGTGTTTATATTAGAGAGCCATTAACATTTATTACAAATATTGATACATAGTGCATTTTATAGCCTGTATATTTACCTATTGGTAATAATTCTGTAAACTTTTTAGTTGGATTTTGCAAGGTAATAATAATGTAATGTGCTATTAAATTACTGTTTATTATCATTAATTGGCTGATTTTCTTTGATATAGCAATTGTGCATTTTCTGATATTTATGCACTAGTATCCAATTGGTTGGTTTCACATCCAATCACACAGGCAATAGGAAATCAAGTTGCCACCCAACCACATCTGGTCTTGGGGTGGCAGCTTGATTTCCTATTGCCTGTGTGATTGGATGTGAAACCAACCAATTGGATACTAGTGCATAAATATCAGAAAATGCACAATTGCTATATCAAAGAAAATCAGCCAATTAATGATAATAAACAGTAATTTAATAGCACATTACATTATTATTACCTTGCAAAATCCAACTAAAAGGTTTACCAAATTATTACCAATAGGTAAATATACAGGCTGTAAAATGCACTATGTATCAATATTTGATATATGTTAATGGCTCTCTAATATAAACACAGTCAATTTAAATAAATTACAATGAAAAAGCCCTAGTTTACAATGAATTTTATTAAACAAAATACATTGAGTTATGCACATAATATCAAAATATCAAGAGTTGACGTCTAATTGCAATATTCTAATGCAATATTTACATTTATGGTCTTTAATTTATTAATGATGATGTAAAATATTCATTTTTTGAAGGTAGTACTATAAAAACAAGTTTTTTGATGTAACTCAAACAAAATGTTAAATATCTATAACTTGATAAACAAATTAGAAGCACACCTGCAAAATATTGTTGAAATAGAAAAAAAATATCAGGGAAATAGTAACAGGAAAGCTGGGTAACAAGGGCCAGCCACTAATCCAGTCAAAAGAAGATGCTCTGGATAAGTTGGGAAATATTATAGATGAAAAGAATAAAGAAAAATTACTTAATCTACAGGGAACTATTTTATCAAGTCTAAAGTTCAACAACACAGCCTACAATTTGTGGGAGTTCTGGCAGGGGGCCAAAGAAAACAATAAGATCAAACTAATCAAAGGAACAGAAATTCAAAAGGAAATCAACATCAATGAAGAGGGAAATAATCAAATGGAAACAGATGAAAACAAAACTCAGTCAAGAAGCAGGAGTGCTTCAAGAAATACAGAAAATTAATCAAATGAAAATCAAGAAGAAACACAAGTTGCAAGAAAGATAAGGAAAATTAAGCCTAGAAAAATTAATGAAGAGCAGCCAACACTCATTAAGTTTGCTGAGGTGGCGCCTGTGGCTAAGGGGGCCACAGGGGAAACAATTAGTAAGTCTTTTTAAGTTTTACTTATATTTATTTTAGTTATCATTAGGAATGGGGAAGATGTTGAAGAAGTGGCAGCTTTTACGCCAAGTTGGTTCTACAGGGGTTACCAGTCACTGGTAGCCCCTGTAAAACAAATAAATAAAAATCAATAAAATAAAATAATTCAACAGAATATGAATAATTTTTCAAATATTGAAGCTAAAAATAGGGAATATTTACCACCTGCAGGGTGCTTGCCGTGGATTAGGGAAGCATACAAAATAGGAGCAAATATCAACTTCAAAGAGATGAATGAAATTTGTGGGGATGTCAAACTAAACTTCAATGAATATATATGAAAGCATTCAAAGATTCCCATTTGCAAACATCAATGAATATGAAAAAAACCTAGTCAAAACAGACTTTAAAGTAGGAACTGAATATTTAAAAGCTGAAATTTTTAATGAAGTATTCAAGACATTGTCAAACAAAGTTGGGGATGCAGTCCTTGCAAAAAACATTTAAACCTTTATTTATTTTGTTTGCCAAGGCATGGGAGGCTGATACACTTGGGCGCCCCCAGAACCCTCTTCAAATTCAATCAAACATCCTATATCAATAGATTGGTTCAAGTCTTCAAAATATTGTGCATGTTCTCCAAAAAATACACCTTGCAAAGAATTCATGTTGTGGTATACCTGGGAATCCTCCTACATTGTATATTAAAAACAAACGTCAAAAAGTTAGAGGATGTACATATTCAAATCAATATATGCCGCTTAGCAGTCAAACACCAGAAGACACTGCGGGGGTATAGGACAGTCAACATGTCCTGTACAACTCCTTTGCATTGGCATTGTTGTATGTGTTTTATGTGCCCCCTGAAAAGAACCTATTAATTGATTTGCTCACCCGCCTTCCTTTTATTAAACGTTCAACAACCACTGGGGTACAGGGCGCCACCCCTCTAGCAATTGCATCCAGGGTTGTCCACCACCTACATAAGAGTATGTGGATCCAATTAGACGCTCTAGCTGAAAATTTAATTTTGGGGTATAATTCCCCGGAATAATCACATCCCCTTTAGCAATTTGCATCCCCCTAATAAATCATTTTCCCTTGCAACTTAAATTTTATTTTTTTAAAATTTTATTTTATTTTAATTATTAAAAATTTTAATATTGAAATGTGTAATATTATAATTTTAATATTAAAATTTTAATATCTAAATTTTAATATTAAGATTCTAACATTACATATTTCAATATGAAATTTTTTTGTATTAAATATTTCAATATTAAATAAATCACAATTAAATAAAAATAGTTAAGTTTTGAATATTTAAACTTTAATAGATAAATTTTAAGATTTATAATTATAATTTTACTTTTAATATTTTAAGATTATTTTAAATTTTAAAAGTTAAATTATAATAGTAATATATCTAAATATATTACAAGACATTAATTATAGTTGCAACAACGTCCAACAATAAAAAATAAGTTAAAAATGTTTTTATTTATTAGCTTGTCAAGTACAGGTTCATTTATCACATAGACAAACAATGAGAATTGAATTTATCCACATAATGCGGCCTGCTCCACTATTGTTCTAAACAAGTGATTGTTTAGAACTTGAATTACCTTTCCCTTGTAATATAATTTGATAAATATATTTGATATGCTTGACCTGCATTCTAAGTACTAATTAGTAAGCAATACCTGAAAATCATTGGTTTCTGTCTTGTGTGGCTATAGTGGCACTGAAATATTAACAATCAGATGATGATCTGTAAGGTCCAATTTGTGGCTTAAAAAAGCCAAAGTACCAACAAGGATTCACAATTGTTTAAATAAAATTAATCCATTTCTATCTTTTTTAATCTATTTATTTGTTAGCGCAGCAGTCAATAGAATATTTAGTGCATTAGAATAAAAAATATATTTCCTCTTACCTAGCATGATTAATTTTACTTACCTTTTCTATGTATTGATATATGTCTATAATACTGTCAGGATACCAAGAGTACCGTGGGGCTCCAGTAGGTGAGGGAGGAGTCAAAGCAGGTACTGGCATGGCCCACCAGATGATGGGACCTAAATTTACCAGTTAGGAAAGGGCCTTCCCAGCCACAGCCCAAGGCCCAGCAGCTGGCAAGGCAGAGCCAACAATCCTGTGAGCGCCAGGTAAAGCACTCCCAGGAATTGACTACTCTGGTCAGTGGCATCAGAAGTGGGGGGGTTGAGATGGTTGGTTTGGGTGTTGGGGGTGGTTCCATGGGGACCTGGTAGGCAGCAGGATTCTTGTACTTCCCGTTGAAGATCAAAGAGTATATGGTGATTGCTTTGCTGTCACAGAAAATTTGGTAGGGTTCCATGGAGGTGTTTGGGTGGGTGTACCACTGCAATTCTTCCAGTGTCCAGGGTTTGTGGTCAGGATTTGTGGGATACTCAGTGAAATTCACAGGGCCAAATGAAGTGTTGGGTGGACAGTAGTAGTCAAAGGCTTTGGTTTTGTCAACTGGAGTCTGGCTATCTATCCCAGTGGATGAGTAAGGACGCTTGGGTGTATGCAGATGGAAGAGTATCAAAAATATGTATGGGTACAGATTGGTGAACCAAAGGTTCATAACCACTTTATTTGGTAAGGATGAAAATGCAGAACTTTTTCAGGGTCTTCTGATTTATATACTGTAAATTCAGAACCTGAACATAAAAATGCAGTATTGTCAAATCCTTGGTCTAAATTTTGAATCACTTTTGCAGGATGGCCTTTTTTAATTAAATTGATTTTTTTGAGTATTTATTTGAATATTTGAAAATGCAGGAACTCATAGACACTTTGCAAAGTTCAAGTCAAACTGCATACTTCCAATGGAAAAAATGAATTAACTGGAATCAGATTTGAAGCGTTCAAATCCATCAACCATTTTTGTCAAGTTTACTATGTTTTTTGAAATTGCGGGATTGTCAAATCCAAGAACCAAATTTCAAATCACTTTAGAATGCCACTAGTAAACTCAGATATTAATTGCAGGAACTGGAATCCAAATTTAATGTACACTAAGCACACTAGGAAACACCAACCCAAATCAAGAAGCTTCACCACAACTAAAATCAAACTAAAAATTCAATATCAATAACCATATTTAGACATAAAAAGTTATTGATCCTTAAAATTATCCAAACCCGGAAAGTATACAATATTATTCACTTCAAATCACAGATATAAAAATTCTGTTACTATGCAAGGCTAAATCAAGAGAAAACAACTACCCACAACTAAACCAATAAATCCAAATAAATATTTATTTAATCTAAAATATATTTTTTAATTTATTTTTATGGACCGTCAATTACATTCCCAACCCGCTCCTGCACCAGCCTGCGGGGCAGCCTGTCCACAAGGGCGTCCCAGAGGGTCCAAGAACAGACACAGAACCCAACTTGAGGGGAGTCATGCCAATACACAGGCCTCCCAAGGTGTCAGCGCCAGCCAACCACCTCCCGCATCCCAAGCCAGATCAACCAGCCTGAATCCTAGACAGAATTTGCTCTCAAAGCCTGCTACCAAAGTCTCCTACACTAGGGTCACCAGGAACACTGAGGTTACTTAAACCTCCACTGTATACCCAGTTGTCACCTGGCCCCGCACTCTTGACCCAAGAGTTGCCACTTCCTTCCCCTGCGTCTTTGACATCACCTATGAGCCATTGGCCACAACTGAGGAGCCATCTGCGCCTGTATTGTATGCCATCATTGACGGCGCCAGCTCAACCAAGCGTGATCCCACCTTCTACACAAAGGTCCTCGTCCCCTGTGTAAAGCCTGGTAGCCAGGATGTTGTGGTACCTGCCAAGGGCCAGCGTCAGTTGACAGATAGTGAGCGTGAAGCTCTCCTCAACTGCTTGAATGGGGGAATGGCAGTTTGGGATATTGCGTCCCAATTTGGTGTCACAGCCAGATACATTGCCAACATCAACACCAAGTATGGCAATACCGGGGGAATTGCAGAATCCGCCAAGGCTAAGCAGCAGCCCAAAATCCTTCAGCCTGTTCATATCAATGCAATCAAGTAGTGGGTAGCCAAGGGTTGCCACCTGGACACACTTGCTGTCCAATCAATGCTTGCCACAGAGTTTGGGCTTTCTGTTTCTAAAACCCTTGTTTACAAAACAATGGTTGATTTGGGCTTCTTGTGAAAGGTGCTTGGAGTTTCTCTGTACAATAGAAACAGTGAAAAGACCATCAAGGATTGACGCATTTATGCCAAGACATATCTGGAACTAAAGGAGACTGGGAATGTCCAGTTCTTCTATATCAAAAAATTGTTGTTTTCCTCCTCACTCAGGTCTAGGCATGGGTGGGTTGAGAAGGGGTCCAAGGACGGCGTAGCCCATTGTGCAGCTGTCTGTTCCCAGACCTATTCCATGGTTGTGCTTCTTGGTCCTTGCGGGTTGGATCAGTATCAGATGATTAAAGGCTCCCATAACAGCGGAACATTTCTTGATTTTCTCTGAGCCGTCAAGGATTACCTTTGGATAAATTACAGTGGCACAACCAATGTTGTGCTTGATAATGTCGGGCTCCACAAAGTGGATCTGGTTGTGTCCAAATCCCCCCCCATTGACAAAAACAGCCACACCTCCAGCCACTGACTTACCAATTGTCCAATGAGACTTCTCTTCCCCCTGCCATATTCCCCATTCCTGAATCCAATCAAGGAGGTGTTTGGTTGGATCAAGAATAAGGTGAAACAAGGCCTTCCTCAGGACACTGAGAACCTGTTCAATATTCTTGAGGTCAGCCAATTTGCAATGCCACCTGATATGGTGGCAGCTTTCTATGAGCACTTATAATTCTTCCTTCCAAAAGCCCTGGCCTCCAAGCCAATCAGATAAATGGGCTCTCTAGGTTTAATGTGTTTTTATTTTTTTTGTTTTTATTAGGTCTCAAAAATTATTATTTATATATAGTAATGTGACATTTGATTGTATTATAGACATTTAAGAATACGTAGAAAAAGTAAGTAAAATTAACTATACTAGGTATGAAGAATATATTTTTATTATAATGCATTGAATATTATACTGACTGTTGTGCTAACAAATGAATAAATTAAAAAAAGATAGAAATAGAATTATTTTATTTAAATAATTGTTAATTGTTGATGGTACTTTGGCTTTTTTAAGCCACAAATTGGACCTTACAGATCATCATCTGATCCTTATTATTTCAGTGCCACTATAGCCACATGACACAGAAACCAATGATTTTCAGGTATTGCTTACTAATTAGCACTTAGGACGCAGATCAAGCATATCAAATATGTTTATCAAATCACATTACAAGGGAAAGGTAATTTGAGTTCTAAACAATCATTTGTTTAGAATATAAGTGGAGCAGGCCGCATGGTGCGGATAAATTCAATTCTCAATGTTTATCTATGTGATAAATAAACCTGTATTCAACGAGCTAATAAATAAAAACATTTTTAACTTATTTTTAATATTTGACGTAGTTGCAACTTTAACTAATGGCTTATAATATATTTAGATATATTAATATTATAATTTAAATGCTATAAGTTAAAATAAAAATTAAAATATTAAAAGTAAAATTATAATTATAAATTGTAAAAGTTAAATATTAAAGTTTAAAAATTTGAAATTTAACTATTTTTATTAAATTGTGCTTTATTCAATATCAAAATATTTGATATTAAAAATTTTAATAATGTAACATGTATTATTAAAATTTTAATATTAAATTTTAGATATTAAATATTTTTAATATTTAAATATGTAATACTAAAATTCTTATAGTGAAATTTTAATATTACATAGTTCAATATTAAAATTTTAGTATTAAAATATAAAAAGTTAAAAAAAATAAAATTTAATTTGCAAGGGGAAAATATTTATTGGGGGGATGCTAATTTCAAAGGGAATGGGATTATTCTGGAGAATTATACCCTGAAATTAAATTTTCAGCTAGAGCGTCTAATTGGATCCACATACTCTTCTGTACGTGGTGGACAACCCTGGATATGATTGCTAGAGGGGTGGCGCCCTGTACCCCAGTGGTTGCTGATCATTTGATAAAAGGCAAGCAGGTGAGGGAATCAACTAGCAGGTTTTTTGGGGGGGCATGTAGTACCTGTATAGTGTTGCCAATGCAAATGAATCATAGAGGACGTGCTTGACTGTCCTGTATCCCCATGGTGTTTTCTGGCAGTCTAGGGCTACACAGCATATTTCAATTTGTATAGATACATCTTCCAATTTTTTGATGTTGGTTTTTAATATGCAATGCAACAGTATTCCCAGGTATACTGCAACGTGGATTCTTTGCAAGGTATACTTTTCCAAGAACATGCACAATTTTTTGAATGTTTGTACTAACCTATTAATATAGGACGTTTGTTTAAACTTGAAGAGGGCACCGGGGGCGCCCGACTTGAATCAGCCCCCAAGGCCTTGGCAAACAATATTAATAAAGGTTTAAAATTATTCACAAGGACTGCATCCCTGGCTTACTTTGACAATGTCTTGAATACTTCATTAAAAATTTCAGCTTTTAAATATTCAGTTCCTACTTTAAAGTCTGTTTTGACTAGGTTTTTTTCATATTCATTGATGTTTGCAAATGGAAATCTTTGAATGCTTTCATATATATTCATCAAAGTTTAGTTTGACATCCCCACAAATTTCATTCATCTCTTTGAAGTTGATATTTGCTTCTATTTTGTATGCTTCCCTAATCCATGGCAAGCACCCTGCAGGTGGTGAATATTTCATATTTTGAGCTTCAATATTAAAAAATATATTCATATTTTGTTGAACTATTTTATTTATTTGGTTTTTATTTATTTGCTTTACAGGGGTTACCAGTGACTGGCAACCCCCGTAAAACCAACTTGGCGTATAAGCTGCCACTTCTGCGACCTCATCCCCATTCCTGGTGATGACTAAAATAAATATAAGTAAAACATAAAAAGACTTACTAATTGTTTCCCCTGTGGCCTCCTCAGCCACAGGTGCCACTTTGGCAAACTTAATGAGTGTTAGATGCTCTTCATTAATTTTCTTAGGCTTAATTTTTCTTATATTTCTTGCAACTTGTGTTTCTTCTTGATTTTCATTTGATTAATTTTCTGTATTTCTTGAAGCACTCCTGCTTCTTGACTGAGTTTTGTTTTCATCTGTTTCCATTTGATTATTTCCCTCTTCATTGATGTTGATTTCCTTTTGAATTTCTGTTCCTTTGATTAGTTTGATCTTATTGTTTTCTTTGGCCCCCTGCCAGAACTCCCACAAATTGTAGGCTGTGTTGTTGAACTTTAGACTTGATAAAATAGTTCTCTGTAGATTAAGTAATTTTTCTTTATTCTTTTCATCTATAATATTTCCCAACTTATCCAGAGCATCTTCTTTTGACTGGATTAGTGGCTGGCCCTTGTTACCCAGCTTTCCTGTTACTATTTCCCTGATATATTTTTTCTATTTCAACAATATTTTGCAGGTGTGCTTCTAATTTGTTTATCAAGTTATAGATATTTAACATTTTGTTTGAATTACATCAAAAAACTTGTTTTTATAGTACTACCTTCAACAAATGAATATTTTACATCATCATTAATAAATTAAAGACCATAAATGTAAATATTGGATTAAAATATTGCAATTAGACGTCAACTCTTGATATTTTGATATTATGTGCATAACTCAATGCATTTTGTTTAATAAAATCCATTATAAATTTGGCCTTTTCCATTATAATTTAATGATATGGACTGTGTTTATATTAGGGCCATTGACACTTAGTACAAATATTGATACATAGTGCATTTTACAGCCTGTATATTTACCTATTGGTAATAATTCTGTAAACTTTTCAGTTGGATTTTGTGAGGTAATAATAATGTAATGTGTTAATAAATTACAGTTTACTGTCATTAATTGGCTGATTTTCTTTGCTGTGGTGATTATGCATTTTCTGATATTTCTGCACTAGTATCCAATTGGTTGGCTTCATATCCAATTGCACAGGCAATAGGAAAACAAGCTGCCACCCCAAGACTGGATGTGGTCAGGGTGGCGGCTTGTTTTCCTATTGCCTGTGTGATTGGATGTGGAGCCAACCAATTGGATACTAGTGCAGAAATATCAGAAAATGCACAATTGCCACAGCAAAGAAAATCAACCAATTAATGACAGTAAACTGTAATTTATTAGCACATAACATTATTATTACCTTGTAAAATCCGACTGAAAAGTTTACAGAATTATTACCAATAGGTAAATATACAGGCTGTAAAATGCACTATGCATTAATACTTGTACTAAGCGTTAATGGCTCTCTAATATAAACACAGTCTATTTTGATAAATTACAATGAAAAAGGCCAAGTTTACAATGAATTTTATTAAACAAAATGCATTGAGTTATGCACATAATATTAAAATATCAAGAGTTGATGTCTAATTGCAATATTTTAATCCAATATTTACATTTATTGTCTTTAATTTATTAATGATGATGAAAAATATGTATGCTCATAATTTTAAGCTATTCATAAAATGTACAACATTGTATTAATTATGGGGAATGTTGATAATGTAAAATGAAAGTATTATTAATTATGAATTGAAAGAGATATATTAATTTTAATAAGTTATCACAAAGAAAAGATTTATTTATAAATCAAAGGACAGGAAGGGAAGGGAATGGGCAGAATGAATGTTGCCTTCATCTGCGCTGTGAGAGGGGCGGTATCAGAGATAGTGGGGAGGGAATGGGTGGTGGTTTGGGAGTCAGGGTTGGAAGGCAGGTGGCTTGATAGAGGGTTGGGGAGGCAGGGTTTGTTGACTGGAAAGGGGCAGCAAGAGCTGATTGCTTCAATTGCTTGAATTCTTCTTCCGTCACATATACTGGCTTGAAAAAACAGATGGACTGGTGTGAGGGGAGACAGGGGTCCTTTCTGGACTTATCACTATCACTTGCATAGAAGATGATATGATCAAATAAGTCTTGGACGGATGTGGAAGGGAAAAGCTCATAACCCTTATCAATCTGGGTGCATAGTTTGTTGTAGGTGGCAGGCTTCAAGCGCCTGAGGGTGGAACCAAAATTTTAGAGACATACATCTGCAAGATGCATGTCAGCGTAGTTGATGGGGTAGGACCAGCAGGTATGCCCCGCAGCCCTGATTTCTTGGGTAGCCCATTCCTGCTGCTCCATCTCTGCACTCAGCACAACTGTGTGCACGGTGTTTTGTGTGGCCCACTCCTCCAGCATGGCCTTGAGCTTTGTCTGGTAGGCATACCCATCTGCAGTGTTCAATATTGCCAAGTAATAATTGACGCCCAATGGGGAAACTGCCAATAAAACCCTGACAAAACAATACAAGATTGGGCTGTGCTTGTACACGTCAGACTGGATACGCTTCTCTCCAAAGTCTTGGACACTTGCAGAAATCTTAGTGTATGATAGGAATATGATGGCATCTTGGGCCCTCATTGCCTTTTTTTGATTAAATTGATAATAGTTGAATTGTAGGGGTCAGTGTCCACCAAAATGGGGCCACTGAGAACTTGATTGGACAAGATTCTAGCAGCAACCACAACTCATGCATCCACAAATTCACCGTTCTTTTGTTGGTGAAGATGCTATGGAGTCCCAACTGGAGACGTACCTGGACCAGGGGCATCTGCGGGTCACGTTCCATAATGGCCATCATAAGGGGATGGGATGTGTCACCTTTGGTTGAAGTACAGGCACCAGTCAGGGACTTCTTGGTAGGGGGCCACAGTTGGCGTGGGCTCTCAGGGTTGCAGCCATAGTGGACTTTGCAAACCCCATTGTGGCCACAATTTTCCTAAGGGACATAAGCTTCCCTTGCTTTTCAACCATTTCAAGAACAATCTCTGGAGGGATTAGTTTTCTTCCGCGTCTTGCAGGTTGATTGGCTGGGGGAGGGATATGTCCATCTTATGAACTGGTCAATGCCATCTGATTGGCTGTTTTGGGGTTCTGGGCTCTCTGGGTGACCCCATGGCTAAAATGGCTGGTTCTGGATGCCATTACTGATAAGGGATTTGGGTTAGCAGCTGCCTGTGCGTGATTGGCAAACAGGGCCATGCTTGAGGATGCGGGAGAAAGAACAGACTCCTGGGTGTGGCTTGCGGAGGGGCCTGCAGGTTGGGAGTAGCCATAGACAGAGGCTTCACTGTTAAGAGACCCAGTGTAGCCCTGCATAATTTTGTCAAGGCCAGGGAACAGCTTGTTGACTTGGTTGTTGTTGAAAGAAGACATAATAAATTTTTATTAAAAAATTATAAACTCAAAAAGAGATGTGTATATTTTAGTCAATTTTATTGTTAAGTATGTTAAGTTGTGAATAGTAGGATCTAAATTTTAGCCGTCCTAAACTGGAATAGGGTGATTTTTGAGAATGCCTATGATTCCTAAAAGAATCAGCACAAATCCACTCTAGATCCTTTAACATCCTTTTTGAGACACCCATAAATCATATTTATTTCAAATTCCTTGCAATTATGATTTGAAACTTTGCTCTTGGATTTGACAATCCCGCAATTTCAGATTTGTTAATTTTTACATGATGTCTATTATTTGTTTGACATACAGGAAATCTCAAATTGTACATTAGAATCCTGTATTTCTGATTCATGTATCCTGCATTTGTTTGTTGGGTTTTGTTAGTTAAGTTATCTGCTTGAGGGATTTGAAATTTGCCAATTTAAATAAATCAAAAAAAGTCAAATTAAATGTTTGGTTTTATTTAATATTTTACTTTTCACTCAACTGAGTTGCCCGCAAAAGTGATTTATAAATTTGAACCAAGGATTTGACAACCCTACGTTTTTCAATCAGGTTCTGAATTTACAGTACTTACTCACATGCAAGTGCCTCTGGGCATTCTTCTGGTGCTATCTGTGTGGCAAGGCTTGACATATCAGGTTCTGCTGTTTGGTTGGCTGCTTCATGGTCATTTTGGGGGTTTTAGGAACAGTTGTTTGGCTTTTTGGTGGTCCATCTTGGCTTGTCTGGCAACAGCGCCTGTGTTGACACTAAAAATGTTGACAGTGGCCATGTCAACACTTTTAATGTCAACACTATAGTAAAGTGACAACCTGGTTTTACTTAATTTTGTTTCCTGGATGTTGACACTTTTTTAATTAACAGCACACTTTACCCTGAACATTTTTAATATAAAAAATAACTTAAACTACTTTATTATACTAAAAAAATTTCAGAGAGTTCAAAAATGCAATAAAAAAATACCATATGTAATAAGAAATATGAGATATAAGCAAGTATTTTTCAATTTACTATGTAAATTACACTCTTTATTATAAAATATTTTTTTATTCCCATAAAAAGTAAAATTCCAATGAACCAAAAATAAAGATACTTTATATATCATAATAACTACAAAATAAAAAAATTCTAATTTTAATTGCTTATACTTTATATAAGCATAACTGAAAAAATCTCATGTCTTAAAGATAAATTAACAAAATAGAAAATACATCTTACTAAACCACATTGAAACTGTATCTGAAACTTACTATGTATACCTAAAAAGATTAGTACTATATAATTAAATTAAAAAATCAAAAGTTTAAAAGTAAAAAATATATAGGCAAATCAAAGCAAGGTTTATTATGCTAATTAAAGCCACCAGCAAGAGCAGTGGCATCATCTTTGAGGTACTTCTTGATCTCTGCCACCTTGTACTTCTTATTCAACATCTTCTAAACATCCTCCTGGTAGTCCTTCTCCTTGGACTTACGCTTCTTGGGGGCCACCCGGTTGGTCAGGTTGAGGAACTTGGAGACATTTCTGGCCTGCTCCTCCTGCAACTTAGAGAAGAACTTGTTGTATTTGGGGTTTGACCCAAACTTCACCTTCAGGTGCTTTTGCCAAACCTCAAGGCTAGAGATGGTCTTCATCTCCCCCTTTAGGCAGGCGCCCTGGCAGTTCCAAGAGGCAGTGGCCCCGCTCTTACCTCTCCGGGCAGTCACCTTCTTGCCCACCCATTGGCGCTTGAAGTAATCAAGGTAATCTTTGAAGATGGTGGAGTGCTTCTTGATATAAGCGTCCTCCAGGAGGGCCTCAAAGCCAATCCTATTATGCTCCAGGCATACAAAAGCCAAGGCAGCAAACTGAGTCAAGGCAAAGCGGCACTTCCCCTTACCATTGTTAAGATACTTCTCAAAAAGGTTCTTCTCACTCTTGAGATTTTTTATGAGGGCCTGCCTAAAATGAAAGAAGCAGCCCTGGACTTCTCCATTGAAGGTGGCCTCAAAGGCTCTAAACTGAGCCTGCTTGAAGTCCATTATAATAACCTTTGGCCCAAGTGAGTGTGCATGAGCTAGCTGCTCTGCGTCTAGGGTTGCCTCATCCTTCTTGGCAGAGGAGGAATTTGCCCTTGAGGCGTGAGTGGGAGGGGGGAGCTGGTTGATGGGAAGGGAGCACAAAGCATCCCAGACAATCTTAAAGGCTCTGGTGTAGACGTCTGTCTTGGCACCAGGAAGGAGAAAGAAGACAAGGGGGATAACCTGATCATTGAATTGCCCATGCAGGACCCAAAGCTGCTTGAATAGGGTGGGGCAGGTAGCAAATGTGCCGTTGCACAGCCAGGTGGTAGCAGTGTTCAGCTGCTCCAGGTTTTGTGTTGTGGCATAGGCTATAATCCTATCCTCCACTTCCTGCCCATTGTCATGGAGCAGGAACATCTCACCATCCTCTGTCTTCTTGAGGGCATCTGTGAGGACCAGATCTTTAATTGTAGTGGCGCTCTTGGCCATGGGGTTTGAGGCTTGACGCCTATCATTTACAAACTTGACCAACTGATTGTGGGTTGGCACCCTCTTCAAGTTGGTTGGGGAGAGATACTTGCAAGCAAGCACAGCCAGCTGGGTGGCAGAAAGATCTTTGGAGGTGGGCATCACCTGCACCAGATACCACTTGAGGAGGTGGGAAATGGTGGTATTTGGCATGATGCAGGTATGTTTGCCCTTGATGGTTTGGACCAAGTCCCAGTGCTCAGTGTTGAGCTGCGCTGGGCAGGAGTGGTCCTTGCAGGTGTAATGGTAGCTCTTGAAGCCCCAGTTAGCATTGTTGCAAGAGAAAATATACCCATTGGCCACAATGGCCGGCCCACCCTTTACACTCATGATTGGGAAGTATTTAGGCAAGGAAGAGGGAACCTTAAATTTGCTGTCAACATTACAGATGTTGTGGGCCAACAGAGGATCCCAGGGGCCAGCAGGAGCATGGCAGAAGCCAGGAAAGTAATTGGGACGGGGCTTTGAATTATCCCCAGATGAGCTTGAGGGGGGAGTTTGGTGGTGGGGAAGCAGAAGGGGGGCTTATCTTAGCACTCCTTGTGTGCAGGAAACTTATCTTTGGGTGGGGACTTTTGAGCTGAGCGCTTCTTCTTGGTTGGCTCCTTGTCAGAAGCAGAGTTGTAGAAACTGTGGTCAGTAACTGAACCATCAGTTTCCTCTCCCCCAGTGGAGCTAGCAGGGCTCTTCTTAGGAGAGGGCTCAGGGGAGGGCTTTGGGAAGGGCTTGGGAGCGGCCTTTTTTTGATGAGATAGGCTTTTTCTTGGCAGTTTTGGTGGGCTTTGAAGGACGCTTGGTTCCTTTGGGCTGTTTGGAAGCGTTTTTGTCCTAAAATCATAAGTAAAAGGGTTTAAAATAAAGCCATGTATGTAAAAAAAAACAACTTAAAAAGCATAATATACAAAAAGTAAATCTTAGATGGCTTTTATTGGCATTTAAAAGTTAAAAAATACTTGTATAGGTTTTAATTTATTATAGTTTTAAATAAAAAATTAAAATTTAAGATAAATATGCAAAATTATTATATCTAAATAAATATTTCATTTTAAAAATTAAAAAAATATGAAAGAAAAAAGTTAAAAGAACAACATATCAAAAAATGAGAAGTTTTTATTATGTAAAACATAAAGTTTTATATGTGAGAACTGAAAAGCGTCAACGTTATGAGTGACAATTAGTAAAAAAAGCTGAATTCTCACTGTTGATTAGAAAAATTGTAGACATTATTTTTGACAACATTCTCACTGTTGACATTATTTTGAAAATTTGCTATGTTTTTTCATAGTACGCTTAATTAAATTTAAGCGGGCTAGTAAAAATTACCTGTTTTCTGTGTATTTTTGTTCACATATAAAAATTAAAAAAATATGAAAATAAGTAAAAAAAACAGTCAAAGTTCTTTATTTCTTTATTAAAAATTATATTTTGGGGGTGGGAATATGATATTTTACCATTGTGTATATTGAAAGTTGTTAAGCAGTTGTATTCAGGTATGAAAAAGGTAAAGTGTTGACAACGTCACTTACAACATTTTTTATATGAGGTGGTATATTAATTTAGGCTTAGTTGCGCCACTCTAATTTGCTTAACTCCACTCCAGCGGATACTACTGAGCAAATAAACGACATTTATGAGTGTCAACATTATTTTTAATAATAAACTCTATAGTAAATTACATAGTAGCTCACACTTAAATTATTGGATTGCCGTTAGCCACCTATCCACTTAATATATTAAAGCCAGAATAAGTGCCACATATATATTTATAACATGAACCTTTCAACAAGCAACTGTATGTGCAATGTCTTTTTCTATATAATAATTCAATAAAAAAATATATTTTTAAATGCTCACTTAATTTTTTATTGTAGATGTTTCAGTTTTGCTATTAAAAATAAGTTTGACTTAAAAAGTGTTGACATTGACACTTTTACGTTGTGAAAACAAATAAAAAATAAACTAATTTTTATTAGTAAAAGTAAAATAAAAATCTGATTAAATCAAGTTTTTTATTAAGCTTAATATTAAATTGTGTTGAGATGACCACAATTTTGTCATGTTTTCTGGGTTTTCACCCCTGAATGCTTTAAAAAAATAATTAAGCTAGCGCAACTAGCAAAAAACATAGGAGATTTAGAGTTTCATGTCAACAGTGGCCATGTTGACATTATTATTGTTGACATGGGCGCTGTTGCTGCTTGGCTGGCCATTGGTTCTAGCAGGTTTGGCTTCTGGGGTTATGGGGGTTTTCCCAATTTGATCATCTTTTTTGGGCTGGCTTGACAGGCTTTCCTGAGGCCAAGGAACTTGATTAAAAAAGGGGTCCCCAATTGGGGACCCCAAATTACTTAATGGAGGGTGGGCTTGAACTGGGTTTACTGGGCAGCTAAAAATAGTCTGCACAGGCCCAGCCAAACCCACCAAGGCTTTGGCGTAGATTTTGGGGCCCAGAATGGGCCCCACAGCTACCGCCAGGGTGGGAATGATTCCTGCACCTGGATTTGCTTCAAAAAGCAAAAATCCAGGTGCAGGCAAACCCCCCCACCCGCTAGCCCCGCCTGGTGGCTAGGAGCGGGTTTCAATTCCTGCCTGGGGCATTGAAATTGTTACTTTTATAACAAATACAATCAAATGTCACGTCATTATAACATAAAGTATTATTTTCAAGCCCTATTAAAAACAAAATAAATAAAAAAAAAACAAATAAAACCTGGAGCATCCATTTATCTGGTTGGCTCAGAGGCCAGGGCTTTGGGGAGGAAGTATTCTGAGTGCTTGTAAAAAGCCGCGACCACATTGGGTGGAATTGCAAATTGACTGACCCCAAGGATGTTGAAGAGATCCTTGTTGTCCTGAGGGAGGCCTTTTTTCACCTTGTTTTTGATCCACTCAAAGACCTCCTCAATTGGATTCAGGAATGGGAAATATGGCGGGAGGAAGAGAAGTCTCATTGGACAATCAGTAAGCCGGTGGCTGGAGGTGTGGCTGTTTTTGTCAATGGGGGGGGACTCAGACACAACCAGATCCACTTTATGGAGCCTGACATTATCCAACATAACAATGTTGGTTGTACTGCGGTAATTTATCCAAAGGTAATCCTTGATGGCTCAGAGAAAATCAAGAAATGTCCCGCTATAATGGGAGCCTTTAATCATCTAGTATTGATCTAAACTGCAAGGACCCAGAAGAGCAACCATTAAATATGTCTGGGAACGGACAGCTGCACAAGGGGCTACACCATCCTTGGACCCCTTCTTGACCCACCCATGCCTAGACCTGAGTGAGGAGGAAAACGACAATTTGTTGATGTAGAAGAACTGGACATTCCCAGTCTCCTTTAGGGCCAGATACGTCTCAGCATAAATGTGTTGACCCTCAATGGTCTTCTCATTGTTTCTGTTGTATGGCAAAACTCCCAGTACTTTCCAGGAGAAGCCCAAATCAACCATTGCTTTGTAAACAAGGGTTTTGGAAACAGAAAGCCCAAATTCTATGGTGAGCATTGATTGGACAGCAAGTGAGTCCAGGTGGCAATCCTTGGTAACTCACTGCTTGATTGCCGCAAGATGGGTGGGCTGAAGTAGGCTGGGCTGCCGTTTAGCCTTGGCAGATTTTGCAATTCCCCCGGTATTGCCATACTTGGTGTTGATGTCAGCAATGTATCTGGCTGTGTCACCAAATTGTGACGCAATATCCCAAACCGCCATTCCCCTGTTCAAGCAGTTGAGGAGAGCTTCACACTCACTATCTGTCAACTGACGCCAGCTCTTGGCAGGTACCACGGCATCCTGGCTAGCAGGATCAACACAGGGGATGGGAACCTTCATGTAGAAGGTGGGATCACGCTTGGTTTCCCTGGCGCTGTCAATGGTGGCATAAAACACAGGTGCAGATGGCTCCTCAATTGTAGCCAATGGCTCATATGAGGTATCAAAAACGCAGGGGCAGGAAGTAGCAACTCTTGGGTCAAGAATGTGGGGTCAGGTGATGACTGGGTATACAGTGGAGGTGTAAGTAACCTCAGTGTTCCTGGTGACCCTAGTGTAGGAGACTTTGGTTGCAGGCCTTGAGAGAGGCTTCTGTCTTGGATTCAGGCTGGTCTATTGGGCTTGAGATGCAGGAGGTGATTGGCTGGCGCTGACACCTTGGGAGGCCTGTATGTCGGTATGACTCCCCTTGAGTTAAGTTCTGGGTCTGTTCTTGGACCCTCTGGGACACCCTTGTGGACAGGCTGCCCCGCAGGCTGGTGCAGGAGCTGGCTGAGAATGTGATTGATAGTCCATAAAAATAAAATAAAAATATATATTTTTAGATTAAATATATATTTATTTGGATTTATTGGTTTAGTTGTGGGTAGTTGTTTTCTCTTGATTTAGCCCTGGATAGTAACAGAATTTCTATATCTGTGATTTGAAGTGAATAATATTGTATACTTTCTGGGTTTGGATCATTTTAAAGTTTAATCACTTTTTATGTCTAATTATGGTTATTGAGATTGAATTTTTCATTTGATTTTAGTTGTGGTGGAGCTTCTTGATTTGGGTTGGTGTTTCCTAGTGTGCTTACTGTACATTAAATTTGGATTCCAGTTCCTGCAATTAATATCTTAGTTTACTAGTGGCATTCAAAAGTGATTTGAAATTCGGTTCATGGATTTGACAATCCTGCAATTTCAAAAAGCATAGTAAACTTAATGAAAATGGTTGATGGATTTGAACGCTTCAAATCTGATTCCAGTTAATTCATTTTGTCCATTGGAAATATGCAGTTCGACTTGAACTTTGCAAAGTGTCTATGAGTTCCCGCATTTTCAAATATTTAAATAAATACTCAAAAAAATCAATTTAATTAAAAAAAGGCCATCCCGCAAAAGTGATTTGAAATTTGGACCAAGGATTTGACAATCCCACATTTTTATGTTTAGGTTCTGAATTTACAGTAATGTTTCTGCTCAAAAATGGCTTGATAAAATGGTCCAAGTAACCCAAAGCGTAAAAATGGACAAATTAGGGAATTGAAGTTATAAATACTATAATTCTCACTCATAGAAAATTATCACACTCTAGCCAGGTCCAGTCCACTCCTCAGCCTAAAAATATCGGAGATACCAATGTGGCTCGTCATTTTCTGGATGTTAAACTTTTAGCTTTTATTGAAGCTTTAGATATTTCAGTAGTTAAATGTAGTCTTTTTGTCGTTGTAGTGGTGAAGCTCTGTTGTACCAGCCAGCACAGTCCCAGGTTTTAGCAACTTTTACTGCTTCATCATGCCCGACAGGTATGAAGTTTACTAGTATTGAAGTCAACATTCTGACCATTTACCCAGATACACACTTTAATTATTTTGACATTCTGGTTATTTACACAATTTATTTAAACTTAATAAATTTTCAAACCAATAATGTCTTAAATCATTTGTCTTCTCTAATCTGGTTCTTTACAAAAATTACTTTTCCAATTTCCAGTTGGTTTTTATCACTCAGTTTGTTACTCTAAATTTTATTGTAATTGGTTTACTCTTTGCGGTTTAACATAGGTGCTTTTATTTAAAATTTCTTGTCTTTGATGTTTTAGATTCATGGGGTTTCGGTATTGTATTTATTTATTAGAATAGTGTAATTGTGTTGCATTCATAAGAATTGTATTCCATCTTATTTGGGTAAAATTTTAAACCCAGGAGAAAATCCATTATTTTTTAAAATATGATGTCATAATGCAGTAAATTTGTGGGGTTTTTACATCGGAAAATCTGGCCTTTGATCATCAAATATAATTTTAGTAAAAAATGCCAGCTCATGTTTAGTGGATTATTCTACTGCATTTTTATTTTTACAGTTCTTTTTTAAATATCAATAAAGACCCAAATTTGTTTTTTACCCCTGTTTTGTATATGCCTGCCAGATGGTTCAATTGAATTCGGTTCAAAGCTTAGAGTTTTGCTGTGAAAACACTATATGAAGACACTAATATTCTTGAGTATTGCCATGGTTCAAGCTGGTTTAATTATAACTGATCTCTTGTTTTAACAGTTTTTACAGAGATCCCTACATAATACTAAACTCTTGCCACACGTCCAAATAAAATAATAGAGGTATAGGGCTGGGGGATAACAATCACTTTAGAGTTAGTTGTCACCCAAGCTGTATTCCTGGTCAAAAAACTGAAGAACTTCACCCTTACGTCTTCTTTGTTTACCTAAAAGTCTAGTCCACACAAAAAAAGCAAGTTAGCCAAACAGTCCTAATATTTAGGTTTGAGGAATGTAACATATATAAATTATCATATTATGAAAAGTGGAAAAGTTCGGAACTATGCTATGACATGTTATACGATTTATTTAGATTGCAACTAGGCATTTACACTACTGATTAGAATCTTTGGCTAGAGGGCCAAATCATCTCACAATAGGTATAAATCACGTGAGTACCATCAAGGTTATAGTCACAAAATGACCTAATCAAATTAAATCTTTTGTTCCAAAAGGGCTGAAGTATTCTCAGCACTAAATGCCCATGGATGCAAATTTCCACACAGGTTTTGTAGTTGGGAAGATACCCCTATTCTAAGCCTTTATAATAGTCTTGTGGGAATAAATTCCTTAATCGATATCTAGCCTCTACGATGTTTTGTCATTCGGTTCAGTGCTGCTTTGAGCTTCGAATGATGCAAAAGCGTTCTCTAGTTTTGAATGAGGATTTGAATATTTAATTTTAAAGGGAGATGTCGCTTTAAGTCGAATAGGCGCTTTAGCCTTGATCGAATGTTTGGAATAGTTTAATCTGACTCGAATGACATCAAGATTAGATTCAAATTCTATGGCTGTGGGGCTGCTTATACAAGGACAGGTTAAATGTTGAATTCAATCATCAATTCGATGTATTTGGTTAAGATTTTAAGCTGGCGTACCTAACATATACGTTTATAAATATTTAGTATATTTTTATTTTATTTTTTAGACTAAGTTACAGTAGTTTCCAAACCTGTTGAGATAAATGTATATTTAATCAGTTTAGAACGCATGAACTCAGTCACAAAACAAATTTCAACTTGATAGATTTAAATAGAAGATAATTTCACAGAAAATGAGCACTATTTGGCAAAAATATCCAGTCATACAACAACCAACTCAGGCTGGGGATGAATGCTTAACAATTCAACAACGAGTGTACCAAACACTAGAGCGCATGAGCTTCAGTCACAGAACACATCTACTATGTTTTTGGTGAACACATGAAACTCAGTCACAAAAGTTACAAACTTGATCCAACAACGAGCCCCAATAGCAACTGAAACAGACAACGTAAATATCAAATATCAAAACACATTAATGAATCTATAAAACTGTTATCAACTTGTCCTAATTAAGAATGCAATCTAGAATACAAAAAGGAAATAAATATTCCGAGTGTCTGTTTTGGGATTAGAATCAATAAAAAGATCAAATTTATCCAAACTCATGATCTACAGTACACATTTACGACCAAGAATAATTAATACAGGAATCTAAAAATCTAATTCAAAATAAATGGTAGTGACTACAAGCTTTCATGCTACTATATATGGAGAGATAAAAATTATAATAAATAAATTTTATAGATAAACTGTCCTAATTTTATTTTATTTTCATACCAAAATGGAAGCTTCACAACAACATTGTAAGGTCTCATGGTCTGGGGAAGATGGTTATAAACTAAAGCTTTCAGACCAGTAATATTTATATTAGTCAAATATAAAAAGGTGGGCAGGGTCTGCAAAAGCAACTGAAATAGAGCTCCTAAAAGCTTATACAAGGTTAAGCAAGGACTAAGGCGGTTTATTAATCCTAAGAAGATAAAATAGAGTCCAGTCTTAATGACAGATGATTTGGTCAAAAAGTCAATTTCTAGGCCTGGGAATTGTTCTGCACTAGTGGGAGGATTAAAGCTATCAACAATTAAATTGTGTGTATTACTATAAAAACTACCTAACTGGTGAAGAAGAAAGTCAAAAGGAATCATGAGAACAAAAGTTGAAAATTAAACTAAGATCAAGAAAAGAAACACAAGCCACAAAACCTAACAAGTACCTTTTTGAGGTGCAAGTCAAACAGTCTCAACTTAAGTTGAGACTGGAGAGAAACACAAGCTTTTATTTCAGCTTAGGTTTTTGAGGTAAAAGTGAGGAAAAGAACAACTAACTAAAAGTGGTTAGATGTTTTGATAGTGGTAAAAATTGTCTGGAAGCATGTGTTCTTGTCTTAACTTTTTAAAGTTAAGTCAAGTATTAAGGAGAACAATGCAGGAGTAACGGCTACAGCTTAGCAGCTGAAAATAAAGCAAGAAGCAAGCAGGGAGGCAGAGAAATAGAGTGAGCAAGCCAGAAGGCGGAAAACAATATCCAGCTGCTGGCGTAAGCCAAGGCAAAAGCAAGCAAAAGTGGAACAAAAAGCAAAAGGTAATTGATTTTGGACTTGATAAACTAACTGAGCGTATAGGTATGTGGTCCAAGAATTGTCCCAGGCAAAAAGGTAAGCTTTGAACGTTGAAACTAACCGTTAAGGATAGATGAAGTTGGCTGGTCAATAGAGGGGATGGGAGGAAATGTTTGATATAAAATTGATATGAATAATAACCAAGGCAGAGGAATAAAATATGCATTAATGTCCCTAAAGAAAAATACTAGCAGCAATTAAACAAAAAGGAGAATCCTGACAAACATAGTACCAATGGACCTGTTGTGTGCCGTGTTGCAGTTGCCCCTTCAGGTCCAAGAACAGAATCAGTGCAACACAAGTTCCTTCTCAGAAAGGAGACAGAGGAGAGTTCAATAGTGAAGTTGCACTGACACAACCATCTCAAGGGGAACAGAGTGCAAGGGCTCAGAGCATAAATCCCAGAGTCCAGAATCTGACCCAAAAAATCACCAAGGTCATCGCCACCAAAACAGTAAATGATGTCACAACTGAGAGGGTGTCCTTGGTGTATGACCCTGTCTATTGTTGTGATGATGTTTTGGCAACCCTTCTCGAGAAAGTCAAGCCAGTCCTGGACACCACATATGAGCCTTAAATGAGTGATTCCAATGGGAAAGACAAGGACAAGCTGCCCCAGTATTACCAAACAACAAAAGGGCAGAAGGTGCTAAAGAAGGTTGCTGCATTCTACAGCCAAGTGCCTATGCCCTGTGTTGTGACTGAGCCCAAGGAGTTGCTTCCCAACGCCAAAAAGCCAAAGTATCATGTCATCCCCAATTGCACCCAGAAGACCTTCATGAGACTCATGGAGGAGACAACTGACTACAAGAAAGCCGCAGCTATTGTTGGGATTTTAGAGAAATCTGTTCATAGGCTCCACGCAACTTACCTAAAAACAGGTGTTGTCCTACTATTGGAGAAATCCAAGCGCAAACCAGTTATATTGGTCAAGGAACACCTGTGGGCTATCCAACAGTGGATCAAGTAGAACTGCCATCTTAAACTGGAAAATATTCAGTCAATGGTTGAGTCTGTTTTTGGAATCCAGGCTTTGGTTTCCACTTGCTACCACACAGTCAAGAAATTGTGATTCTCCTGGAAAAAGCTTGGAGTATCTCTGTATAATTGAAACAGCCTGGACAATGTTGTCTACTGCCAAAAATACACAGAGACAGTTACTGCTCTCAAGGAGAAGGGGAAAGTTAAGTTCTATTATATTGACAAGTCCTCCTTTGCATCCTCCATGAGAAACAAGTATGGGTATGTCCTCAAAGGCAAAAAGAACGGCACATCCCAGCATGTGGCTATCTGGTCTGTTGTGTACTCTATGATAGCCCTTCTTGCTCCCCTTGGTATTATCTATACCAGATGATCAAGGGTTCCCACAATAGTGAGACTTTTCTGGAATTTCTCTGGTTGGTTTGGGAGCACCTCTGAGTAACCAGTTTGGGTGTCACCAATGTTATTGTGCTGGATAATGTTGGTCTCCACAAAGTGGCAGAAATTCTCAGTGAATTCTCAGTGATTGAGCCTGGTGTTGAAATTGCCTCCCAACAATTTGCCACATCCAATTTTCAACTTCTCTTCCTCCCCTCCTATTTATCATTCCTCAACCCAATTGGGGAGTTCTTCAGTTGGCTCAAACAAGTAGTCAAAAAAGGGGCGCCACCCAGACCCAATCTTTTATTTAATTTGCTGCAGGTTTGTGTCCATACCCTCCCAGCTTAAACTATGGCCAAATTCTATGGTCACACAGATTTATTTCTTCCTGTGTGCCTCTCCAAGCAGCCAATCAATTAAAGACTTTGCTATTCTGAATTATTAAGATCCATTTTATTTTTTAATTTTATTTTTCTTTAGTTTAATTTATTTCAACTTTATTTCTGTGATTCTGCATGTATACTGTCAGGTATAATAAAAATTAACAAAGCAAAGCCAATTGAATGAATCAATTAAGAATTTAATGAACAAATAACTGTAAAGACCCAACAATTGGGAAAGTACTTTAGCAAAGTAAGGGACCAAGTTGGCGACTTGGAAGCCTGTGAGCGCTGTCACAATTGGATAGACCGTCATCATCAATTGAAAGACTTTGACGTGTACATTATAACGTCCAAAATTACCAGCGAAATATGTGAGAATGTAGTATAAACAGGTGTATATAGCTACGGACTGGGTGGAGTGGGGCAATACCAGCGTGGGCCAGGAGTACCGCTAAGAGGAGTTGAGCTGCGCTGGCTCCTTGTAGAAGTACTTGCCTGATGGTTTGTTGAATGACCCATGCTGTTGATTATATTGGTGGCCCCCAATCCCTAGGCATGCTGTGAGGACAGCTGAGAAGATTAGGTGATTCATCTTCTGGTCCTGGGAAAGGGCAGATAAAGCTTAGTGTCTTGTTTAACTTCTTGTAAGGTAAAGTTTGGATTGATTTATGTGATACTATTGAGGGGTAATTTCACTCAATGATAGCACAAACTATCATCAAGTGATTTGGTTTTATTATATACTATCATCCTTATGGGGCATGAACAGTGCAAAGCATTGGAAAGGGAACCCCAAACACTTGGTGCTGTCTGGAATTCCCTTTTGGGGGTGGGATGGGAATGGGTTGGCAGGCAATGAATTGTTAATCTTGGCATTGCATGACTTTGGAGCTTCTTCAGGTAATTTCATGCAATCATATTCAACTTTTGCAGTTGATGCATTAATTGTCATGCTGGGCATCTTGTAAATCCCCTCCAAATTCAGTAGGTTCCAAATTTGGGCAGCAGTTCCCCCCATTTTTGGGTTTGGGGAAATTGCCTTTTGCGGATTCCTGTTTGGGCAATTTCCCCATTTAGCAGGGGTGGGAAGTCCCGCCGTGGGAGGTGCGCCGTCCCCTGCCAGCTGGCGGCAGTGCAGCTGGCCGCGCGGTTTGCAGCCAGGGTATAAATACCGTCTTTTTCAAAAATTAATTTTTTAATTTCTGTTTCCTTCACCGGTTGTTTTGCGGCAGTTTCCCCAATCAGGGGGAACTGCTGCAATTTATTATTTTGCTCTTTGAGCCCAATTGTACCTACAAGATAATTTTAACACAAGGTGTTGTCAGGAATATTCCTGACAATAACACACAAATATATATATTTATTACAATTTTTATTTAGGTTAGTTTCTTTCACGTTTTTATATGATTCTAATTATATACTGTCATTGTGTTAAAAAAATTAACAAAGCAAGAAGGATTAATGAATGAACATATAGAAATATTTATTTTATATGAATTTATTTGTTGAGTATAGATGATTTGATTAGATTAGATTATACTGTAGAGAAATTATATATAAAAAATTTAAAGAAGGTACAGTAGGTTTAAAAGCTATGGCAACAACCAAAAATACTTCAGATTTAAACAAAATGATTTCAGATTTAAGCAAAATTCAACTATCAGGTTAAAATATACACCCTGTTAACAGGGATTTTTGGCGTTGATGGGCAAAATGGATCAACACAGCAAAGAAGTGCTCACACGCAAAGCAAAACCATTCAAAATATAATCCAAAATACATGGATCCACAAACAAAATGGTGTGAGTTGACTTTCAGTGTACATATGTTTACTATGTGAATTGGTGATGAAATACACCCAAGCAAGGTGAGTCAAAACTCAATCCAAAAATGAAACACAATAGGAACTCACTATGTAAACAAAATCACTCACTCAATGTGTGCAATGGGTTGTAATCAAGAATGATACCAAAGTATATAAAATAAGACACACAATCTGAGACATAAATTTTAAAAATATTGTGTTGGGTGCTTAATTTGGCATAAAATCTGAGGAAATGGGTGGAAATTATTTTGGGTATTCTAAAAGGGTGTGGTAAAACCAAAAACAACTAACTAAGAAATAAAAAATCTATAATTGGGATATTGGGTGGGAAACACTTTAATTAAATATCCATATTCAGATAAAAGCAAAAATTAAAATTAGGGAGTAACTTAATTGAAATTTATTTAATATTTTATTAAATTTTAAAATGGAAGGAACACAGCAACAGACTACCATTGCACCCATTGTGCACCGCGGTTGCGGTTGCCCCCGCAGGTCAAAGAACAGAGTTAGTGCAACCCAAATGCCTACTCAGGAAGGAGACAGGAGAGGAGAGTTCCATAGTGACGCTGCACTGACACAGCCGGTTCAAGGAGCACAAGCTGCTAGGGTGCGGAGCATAAACCCTTGGGTCCCCAAGCTGACCTGGAAGCCCACCAAGGTTACCTTCACCAAGAAAGTTAGAGACAAGGAGGTAGAATTTACTTTGTATGTGTTCCACGTTGTGTACTGGCAAGAGTTGGTCCCGTCAACCATGCTGGAGAAGGTGAAGTTTGTACTTGATACTAGCTATGAGCCCTATGTCAGTGATGGCAATCAGGAGGACAACAAGGAGCCTAAGTTCTATCAAACTGTTGAGGGACAACTGGTGCTCAAGAAAGTTGCAGCCTTCTACAACAAGGTATCTGTCGCGCTTTTTGCCTTACAGCGCAACAATTATTAGAGATTATAGGGCACAGGAAAATTTCCAGAATACAGTCATATGTGAGGATATGAGTAGTATTGTATCAGAAGAGCCAGGATTGAGCAGGACCATGATTATTGCCCAGCAATGGCTTCTGATTGCGCAGAAGCACTTAAGGATTAGGATAAGGGTCAACCAGATTAAGGATAAAATAAAGATGGTTCAACCATTCAAGATTCTGATTTTATTGTCAATGATTAATTCTTCTTATACCTACTACAAGGGTAATTTCTGGGCTGCTAGCAATATCTTCTAGGACATTCTAACACGCCCCTAATTTGGGTAATTATTAATCTAGGTTTGACGCTTCTTACACGTCAACCAATAGAATATCTTCATCTTCACCCAGCACAGGTGATCCTTGCTGGCATGGAATAATTTAGTTACTTCAGGATCACTTCCTGCTTTCTTGGCATCTACAAGCTCGATGCTTATTAATGTGACAGCTATGGAAATTCAAGATTATGGGGAATTGAACCCAGCGCCTTGGCGCTTGACATAAAAGTAAGGCGGTGCCTGCAATAATTTTCAGTTGGCGCGGTGGCGCTTGACGTAAGAGTAGTTTAGCGCCTTGGCGCCTAATCCATTTGCTTCAGAATCACTTCCTACTTTCTTATCATACTGTAGCTTAATGCTTATTAATGTGACAATTAAAGGAATTCAAGATTATGGGGAATCAAACCCAGCGCCTCGGTGCTCAACATAAAAGTAGTTTGGTGCCTTGGCGCCTGATCCAATTGCTAGGCGGCGCCACGGCGCTTTGTATATTTATTAAGTGCCGCAGCGGCAAATCATGTGTCATTAATTGCCGCAGCAGCGCTCATCATTGGCTAGTTTAAGGCTCAGGTCAGCAGACTACTGCTGATCTAATTTGCATATAATTTGAACTACCAATTTATATTATTTAGTAGCTGCAAACCATGTCTGCAAGCTTTGTCCTAATTAGTATCATTGTATTTTGTACTACTAATTTATGGATTTGGTTGTAGCAATCCCAATCTGTGGGCTCTGTCATAATTGGCATCATTGCTTGGTCAAAATTCCCAAAATATCCCCCCACTTGACCAAGCACTACTTCCTTTCTTTCCAAGATGAATCCCACTTTTAACAACAGCAATAAATGCCAAAATATGCGCCAGGCATACAACGCCATGATGGCAACCATGGGTGAGGCAGAGCGCAATGCCTTCTGTAAGATGCCCTGCTCTGTGAGGATTGCCTTCCTCAGCTGTCTTTGCTCCAGCAAGGATCAATTCTGCAAGCAGGACTGCACCACCACCGTGGCTGGCTCTGTCCTTAATTCCGCTCCCAGTTCTAATGCTGGTGACCTCTTCAAGGAGGATTCCCTATTTGCCGAGACTCCTCCCACCCCCAGCACGCCTCTTATTGTTGGTCCTTCTGGCACTTTGCGCCCCTTCTTGCAGCGCTTGCCTTCCTCTGGTGAGCCTCCTGTCACCCCATTGTTGATGCTTTACGCTTGGCGCAATTCAGACGAGGTCCCCATGGACTACTCCAATCTGTTAAGCAAGTTTGGTATTTGTCACCACAAGGAGACCCTGTTCAGTTTTGTGCAAGCCATGCACGCAAATGAGGATGCAATGACTCCTATCTGTGCCGGTGAGCTTTACCACAGTTGCTATGATGCCTCCTGCTTGGCTGCTGAGGTACACCTTGGTCTGCAGTCCGCTTCATTGGCACCTGGTCAGATCTCTGCCCAGCATGCCCATACTATTTCTATCTGTAACAAGTACATAGATGAGGTGGCTTGCATTTGGTCCCTTGAGCTTGCTGCTGACCTGGTATTTCATCAGACCCTGGACCTTCCTGTCCAGGCCAACACCATTTGGCGCTTCTCAGCCACTTTCAAGGCGTTCCTCTTGGCAGTGAGCACTGGCAACGCTAGTCTCTATCTTCTTTTGGCTGCTGCTGTGTGCCACTTCATGTGGTACGCCCCCAAGAGCTGCCAGCCAGGGTACGCTGGTTGTTGCCTGGAGCACTATTGTGCTCTGGCTTATCAGCTCCAGGTTCTGTTGCCATTGGCCTACTCCTATATGGAAGACGCCCTGATGGACTGCTTGTCAATTAGGGCAGCATTTTCTGCTTGTGGTGGTTGGGGTCGCATTGTGCCTGTGAGCCAACTCCACCTCCCGCTTTGTAACTGGACCTCAATGTTGCGGAATTCCCAGTTAGCCTGGGCTCAGATGCTTGTGATTTTGGTGCATGTGCGCCATTTCCTTGATGACAATTGGTACCTTCTCCCCGCCCATAAGTGTCCAGTTGTGAACATTCAACACCCTGCAAAGCACCCCCGGCACGCCGACTGCCAAGCCACTCCCCCCGCAGCATCCTCCTCCCAGCGCACAGAGGTGCCCCCGCTCCCAGAGACCGCCATCAATAAACTTCTCTTTGCAATAAAATTGCTTTGCTCCATATTCTTTTTTATTATCTTTTTAATTTTTATCTTTTTGTTCATTCTTTGTTTTTATTATCTTCTT
The DNA here is from genome assembly GCA_014839935.2 of Entomophthora muscae. Lineage (NCBI taxonomy): Eukaryota > Fungi > Entomophthoromycota > Entomophthoromycetes > Entomophthorales > Entomophthoraceae > Entomophthora > Entomophthora muscae. The sequence goes on from QTSX02002387.1 coordinate 102,734, forward strand.
GGATATTTTTAATTTCTTATTTCTATACTTTCTTTCTTTTGAATCTTTCTTGGAGATATGGCGCTCAATCTGTTGACTGAGCGCCCAGTCTTTTTGTTTATAATTGTGTTCCAGTTTGGTTCTTGTCAAAGACTTTGCAGGTCTGGCCCCCAGTAATTTAACTTAGAGTTATTCTTTTGAAGTAACATATTGCTCCCCTTCCAAGAGGAGGCTTACATAAAGTGGCGGTACTATCAGTTGCGCCTAGAAAACTCCTGTATGTCTTGTGGTCCTGGTGAGATTTCTGTTGGCGCCAGAGTAAGTGACTAGTCAACCGTTGTCAATGTAGAGGTGGTCAGCGCTGCTCAAGTCCTTGTGAGTGTGGGGTGTCCTTTGAATCCTTTGCCTTCTTAGGCCCCTTAATCCAGCAAAGGTGACTGGTACAGTTTGAACCTGTGAACACATTTGTTTGTTTCCGTAATATCAAGTGTGCTTTGAGCGCGGCCAAGCAGCAAGGTAGGTGTAACAACTTGCTGCTCAAAGCGCTTCCATGAACCAATGTAGACCTTTAGCCCGCCTTTACAACAGGGTTGGTGTAACAACCTGTTACTTGGTAGCGCTTCAATCAACAATACTTGCCTTAAGCGCGCCCATCCAACAGGGTTGGTGTAACAACCTGTTACTTGGTAGCGCTTCACTGAAACAATGTAGACATTTAGCGCGCCTATAAAACAGGGTTGATGTAACAACCTGCTGTTTAGTAGTGCTTCCATGAACAATGTGTGCCTTAAGCGCGCCCATTCAGCAGGGTTGGTGTAACAACCTGCTGCTTGATGGCACTATCAAGCATTTTTGCAAGGGCTTTAAATGTATCCTTGTAATCTAGTTGCACAACCTTTTAGACCTGTACTACGGCGTGAACTGGGAACCTGAACTGACACCTTCCTATTGGTGTTATATGTTGCTTCCTATGATGCTGGTCTCCATTGCGCTCTGATGTTCTGCCTGCGGTTACCAGCAATTTTCTAATTGACTCCTTCTTCTACAGGAAAATGTGTGCCCCTTGTAGTGAGCACCATTGTCGTGCTTTTTGCCTTACAGCGCAACATTATTAGAGATTATAGGGCACAGGACATTTTCCAGAATACAGTCATATGTGAGGATATGAGTAGTATTTTATAAGAAGAGCCAGGATTGAGCAGGACCATGATTATTGCCCAGAAATAGCTTCTGATTGCGCAGAAGCACTTAAGGATTAGGATAAGGGTCAACCAGATTAAGGATAAAATAAAGATGGTTCAACCATTCAAGATTCTGATTTTATTGTCAATGATTAATTCTTCTTATACCTACTACAAGGGTAATTTCTGGGCTGCTAGCAATATCTTCTAGGACATTCTAACACGCCCCTAATTTGGGTAATTATTAATCTAGGTTTGGCGCTTCTTACACGTCAACCAATAGAATATCTTCATCTTCACCCAGCACAGGTGATCCTTGCTGGTGTGGAATAATTTAGTTACTTCAGGATCACTTCCTGCTTCCTTGGCATCTACAAGCTTGATGCTTATAAATTTTACAGTTATGGGAATTTGAGATTATGGGGAATTGAACCCAGCGCCTTGGCGCTTGACATAAAAGTAAGGTGGTGCCTGCAATAATTTTTAGTTGGTGCGGTGGCGCTTGACGTAAGAGTAGTTTGGCGCCTTGGCGCCTAATCCATTTGCTTCAGGATCACTTCCTACTTTCTTATCATACTGTAGCTTAATGCTTATTAATGTGACAATTAAAGGAATTTGAGATTATGGGGAATCAAACCCAGCGCCTTGGCGCTTGACGTAAAAGTAGTTTGGCGCCTTGGCGCCTGATCCAATTTGTATATAATTTGAACTACCAATTTATATTATTTAATAGCTGCAAACCATGTCTGTGAGCTCCGTCATAATTAGTATCATTGTATTTTGTACTACTAATTTATGGATTTGGTTGTAGCAATCTCAATCTGTGGGCTCTGTCATAATTGGCATCATTGCTTGGTCAAAATTCCCAACAGTACCCATGCCCTGTGCTGTGCCCAATGCCAACGAGTCAATCCCCACCGCTAAAAAGCGCATTCCTGACATAAAGCACATCATCCTTCTCCGGCTCATGCGGGAATCTGGTGACTACAAGGTGGCTGCGGCCATTGTTGGGGTGGATCCCAAGTACGCCAGCAAGACCTTCCACAGATTCATCAACACGGGTCAAGTCCTTGCCGCGGAGAAATCCTTGCGCATTTCCACAATGCTCACCAAGGAGCACAAATGGGCAATCTGCCAGTGGATCACCCGGGACTGCCATCTTGAACTGGCAAATATACAGGCCATGGTCATGTCCACTTTTGGTGTTGAGGCTTTGATTTCCTTTTACTACCATCTGCTGAAGGGGATGCGCTTTTCCTGGAAAAAGCTTGGGGTATCTCTGTACAATTGGAATAGCCCAACCAACATTGAGACTTGGAAAAACTATGCAGAGGCCTACACTTCACTCAAAAACAAAGGGACAGTCAAATTTTACTATATTAATGAATCAGCATTTGCCTTGTCTATGTGCAATGCATATGGCTACGTCCCCAAATGCTCTAATGACAGGGTAGCTTGGTGTGCTGCAGTCCGCGCCACAGCCTATTCAATGGTGGCTCTTCTTGGTCCAAAGGGGGTCAAGCTCTACCAAATGATATTGGGTTTGCATAAAAGCAGGACCTTTCTATCATTCCTCTGATTAGTCTAGGAGCACTTGAGGCGCACAAGCCTGGGCTTTACCAACGTCATTGTGTTGAACAATGTTGGTCTCCACAAGGTGTCAGATATTCTTGCTGAATTTCCATCAATTGACACCAGCATTGCAGTGGGCTCCCAGCAATTGGCTACGGCAAATTTGTGCCTTCTCTTACTCCCAGCCTATTCACCCTTCCTAAATCCCATTGAGGAAGTCTTTGGGTGGCTCAAGCAAGTTGTCAAGCAAGGAACCCCAACTGGGACCAAGGACCTGTTTGATTTGCTGCAGGCCAGGATCCACACCCTACCAGCTGAAACTGATGCCAAATTCTATGGCCACGCTGATTTGTTCATCCCTGCATGCCTAGCCAAACAGCCAATCAATTAAAGGCTTAGTGTGTCCAACTTTTTTATATTCTCTATTTTACTATTCAAGATTCATTAATTATCATTTTATATTTAGATGTTTCCATGCCCGCAATCACATTCAGAAGGACCATCAATAGAAGTAAGTAATTTATTTATTTTATTATATATTATTTTATTATGCCATCTGAGGTTATCCTAAACGCTTAATACTGGATTACACAAATAGATTTATACCACTTTTGTCAAATAAATATAAAAATAGTCTTATAAAAATTAAACGTAAAATGTACAAGTTGAAATTTATTTTTTAACGTATTACTTTATGCTTTTATGAAACCTGTTTCCGCAATATATTTTGCAAAACTGGTTTGCTGAAATAAGAATTATAAATATTTATTATAATAAAAATAATATAATTTGTAATAAAATTTATTAGAAGAGAGGATTTATTAGGATTGCCTGTAGTGAGTTCTTCTTTATGTACCCACCCCCGCAATGGAGGTGGCGCACAACCTCCACCGCAACACTGTGGACAGTGGATACACCCTTATTAAAGTATTTGCGCCTGCTGGTAAAAGGAAGGATGGTGAGGTGGGAATGAAGGAGCAGCTTCTCAGGCGGGACCGCAAACCCATAGATACCAGCCAGGACCAGGGCGTCCTGGATAACGTGGTCAACCGAGTCATACCCAGGGGGGGACCTTCTTCCCGTCCAGGGAGAGCCTGGCCTTGTCAATTCCCATGAGGACCCCATCAAGATCCTCCACGCTGGCGCCCATCCCAAAGAAGAAAATATATCCCAGGTAAATCACCAGATGAAGCCTTTGCCCAGCAAAGGCTTCTGTAAACTTGCAC